>JACVBY030000020.1:0-38906 GCA_017589505.3 Metroxylon sagu
TTATGTAAGCTTTTTGAAAATTGGGATACAAATCTTATATCTCGATCAGACACTATAGGTCTTGATATTCCATGAAGTCTCTGTCAACTGATCAACATACATATTAGTACGACCTTTCAATAGGCATTCTAACTATGAGGAGGACTTCCTACTTAGTACGTTTGCTATATCATTGGTCTTTTCGGGTGGTAATGGATATTCTGTGTCATAATCCTTCAGTAATTCCAACTACCTTCTCTACCTCAAATTCAACTCTTCTTGAGTGAAAAAATATTTTAAACTCTTATGATCAATAAAAACAACACAAGTTTCTCTGATAGTGTCTCTAAATTTTTAGAGCAAACACTACCGCTACTAATTTCAAATCATGGGTTGGGTAATTTTGTTCATAGTTTTAACTAGCTAGAAGCATAAGTAATTATCTTCCCATTCTGTATGTGTGCACTACCAAATCCCTTGTGAGAGGCATCATTGAATAAGGTAAAACATTCAGATCCTGATGGTAGGGAAAGGATTGGAGCAGGCACTAACCTTTGCTTCAGCTCTTGGAAGCTCTGTTCACATTCGTCAGTCCATTCAAATTTCACTCATTTCTATATCAAATGAGTTAATCGCAAAGCAATGCGAAAGAAGCCTTCGACAAATCTACGTTAGTATTCAATTAGCCCCAAGAAACTTTGGACGTCAGTTATGTTGACCGATCGGCCCCAACTGGCAATAGCCTCAATCTTCTTTGGATCCACTGAGATGCCATCCTTAGAAATCACATGACCCAAGAAGGATACTTGACCCATCCAGAAATCATACTTTTGAAGCTTGATATATAACTTCTTCTTCCAAAGAGTTTGCAAAACAATTCTCAAATGATCCCCATGCTCCTTTCGACTGCTGGAGTATACCAAGAGATCATCAATAAAGACAATAACAAATTGATCCAAATATGATTTGAATATTCTGTTCATCAGGTCCATGAATTCTGTTAGGCCATTTGTTAGTCCAAACAGCATCATCGAGAACTCATAATGACCAGATCTGGTTCTGTAGGCTATCTTGGCTATCTTGGAAACATCTTCTAATTTAATTTTGAGTTGATGGTACCTAGAATGGAGATCTATTTTTAAAAAGACTTGCGCCCCTTGAAGCTGATCAAAATGGTCGTCGATCCTCAGCAAGGGATATTTATTCTGTACTGTCACTCTATTGATTTTTTAGTAATTAATGTAGAGCTAAAGACTTGCGTCCTTCTTCTTTACAAATAATACTAGAGCACCCTAAGGAGAGACACTGGGTCTAATAAACCTCTTGTCCAACAACTCCTGCAATTGCTCCTTTAATTCTTTTAGTTCGGCTGGGGCCATATAGTAAGGGGCTTTAGAGATATGCTTAGTACTGAGGCTAAATCGATGTTGAACTCTATCTCTCTGTTTGGGGATAGTTTGATCAATTCCTCAGAAAACTCATTTACCACTAGTATATCCTCCATATTGGATCCCTCCTACTAAAGGTCCTTCACAATCGCCAAATACCCTTCACAACCTTTGCTTAAAAATTTCTTAGCTTGCATAACTAACACCAATACTAATGACGAGTCCTTCTTGATTCCATCAAAATTGAATTCAGGTTGGTCAGAAAATTGCAAAATCACTCTTCCAGAAGCAATCTATAGAGGTATGATAAGATGCTAACCAGTCCATCCCCAAGATTACTTCAAAACCTTGTAATGGAAGGGCTAATAAATTAGCTCTCAATTTTCTGTCTTTAATGTTTATTGGGCAGGATTTACAAACAGAATCCACAATCATAGTATCTCCACTAGGAAGAAAGATTTGTAGTTTCAAACCTAGTGGAACCAGTGACAATAATTCATTTCTTGAAATGTACTTGTTTGGCACAAATGAGTGTGTAGTGCCTGGGTCAACTAAAGTTTATGCATATAAGTTGGCTATCTCTTGCATGACGAGCTATTACAATCTATATCATAAAACAGGTTTCATATCATTTATTCTTTTCTTTCCAATCATTGGTTTTGGGCTTTTATAGACATGTCATTATCTTTAAAATTGTAAACACTCCCCATAAGTCATCTAAGGGTTTTCCTATTATGTCACTTATGCTTTAATACCATTTTTTATAATGCCTCAAGCCCACTACTGATCCAATTAATCTGTTAGCAGACTGAAACCACATGGCCCTAAAAATTTAAGTGAAAGTTAATTGGTAGCAAGTAAACCTGAGTTATATACATTTCGAACTTTTTTTTTCCTATTTGATGTCGGATTATTTTTTGAGTATTACAATCTTTCCCCTTTATAATGCAATGTCCTTTTGGTTGATTACAAGCTAGCCGAATCTACCTCGAGCCATCCTCATTGCATGCCACAAGTTAGCTAGAATCTACCCTGAGCCGGGTCGTTGGTGTTGTAAGGGTGGCTCCATGCCAAGGTGAAACTCTACCACCATCCTAAGAGTAGTCCTTTCCTCCTGTCCACCAACTTTTGCACACTCGGGTTGGCTCTGATACCATTATAATTGTCAGGCCTCAAACCCTAGTGTGGATGTGGATCATGACAATTCACCACATACAAGTATGCGAGGCATCTTAAAACACAAGTTAACTAATCAATTGGTCCAAGTCATAATTAAAAAAATATTTATGCAACTAAATAAGAGAAACCTCAAGCTCAAAGGCTTAAATCAAATAAAGTTTTTTACATATAAAAAAATAGTAAAACTAGAAAAACTAGAGAACTAGATAAACTAGGCAATTGGTCTAGTAGATGCTGCATCTACCCATAATCTCTCTTCAGTTCCTTGTGTCTAATAAAAAGGAAGATATTTTATGAACTTGCGCTCAGTAAGAAAACTAATCGTGAATCACCATAAGTTAGCTATCCAGATGTTTCATTATTAAGGAACCGATATTTACATGCCATACTTATGTGATTAAATAGGCATAATTTAGATCCAAATTTTTTGGACTTTGCTAACATATCAGCATGTCATTATTCATTAATTCGTGTACATGTCATTACTGGTTAATAGTGTCATGTTATCAGTTTTCATACCATCATTATTCATGTTATCGATTTAAATAACATCTTATTCATGTCATTAGTAATTTATATTATCAATTTACATGTTATCTTATTTATATCATCAGTAATTCATGTTATTAGTAATACATGCCATCAGTTATTCATGTTATCGCAATATATGTCATCAGTAATACATGTCGTCAGTAATTCAGGTCATCAATAATTCAGTCATCAACAATTTATTCTCTACGATCACAGACTATAGTCACATTTATCTCTATGAGAAGGCCGAAAACCACATTTTAACCATGTGAATATAGGTGCATCCTCCACATATATCCCATGTGAAGGTGAGTTCTGATATTAGTCATCAGTTATTACACAGTGAATCAAGAGTTTATGCTAAGCTTATATCATTCATTCTTTACTTGATGTAGTCAAAGCTAATGCATGTGTTTAAGTAATTTCTATTTTTTCTTTATTTATTATATTAATAATAATATTATTATTATTTTATGAATACATCTATTTATCTATAATTATAATGTTATTATTATTATGAACATAGTAATTAATTTTTCTTTTAAAAATATAATTAATATTCAAATTTATAATTAAATGTTATGCCAATGATAAATGATAACTATCTAATTTTAGTATCAATTCATAATTTTAACAAATGATGCTAATAATAACAATAACAGGATTCAAAGTAATCAATCAAATGTTCATGTTGCTGAGCATTTTTAGTAATCATAGATGTAAAATAATTTCATTTAAATGTCATTGGGCAGAATTTACCTATAAATATTAATTTAACAAATTCATAATTAGTCTACTTACCTCGATTCTTCTTACCTTGATTTGCTAATCCAAAAATGCAGCTTTAAATGTCCGTTCACCTATATAACACATATCTTTAATCAATTTTATATTTTCATTAACTCATAATACAGCCTAGACTTAGGATCCCATCCTGCTATGATCCATCAGGAATAAAGCCTATGGGTTATTTGGGCTTAGTAATTAATTCCAGCTGACTGAACCTACTTCTTTGATCATGTACTAGTCCAACCCAACTCCAATTGGGTAGCCTAGATCCAATTGAGCGAACCCTTCCAACAAGAAATATACATCTATTCATTATCTTGTTTTTTTTTTTTTTTTTTTTACTTAGCCGGTTTAAAGAATCGGTTGGATCAATGGTTCTGTATCTTTGGTTCAGAAGACTCATGAGGGTCTTCTTCCTCCCAGCCTTCAGCCACCTCCCAGTTGATCAAGGACGTGCCATTTTCACCACCTGGTGCTTTTACTTCGTCGCGGGCGGTTCCCTCCTCATATCCTAGCTAACAGATTCATGAATCAAAGAAGAAGAGAAGGAGAAACTTTAGAGGCTTATTATCTTACCGTTTATGTCACTAGAGGGAGAAAAGTACCGACCAGAGACCCTCTCAATCTCCTTATTTCCTGAAAGAGAGTTCTCTAACGATCATTCAAAGCTTTAAATCCCATTGAAAAGTTAGCATGAATATCATCTATTCGGTTCGTGGATCTAAGGGAAGATAAAGGAATTAAAGATTCTTGAGATTACCTAAATCCAAGAAAAAGAACTTCTTCTTCTCTCTGGTTCTTCCTCCCAACCGGACCTCTAACCTGGATTTTAGATTCGCCGGATGGTTTGATCCTTCTTGATTAAACGCCTAAGAGGGTTTGATGGATTTATATGGAGGAGGAGAGGGTAGAGATAAGGTTTATCTCTCCTCCTCTTTGAATCCGAAGGAAGACGAAAGCGTCTCCTCTCTGGATTCAAACTCTCTTTGTTTTTTTTTTTTTTTAATCAACTGATTCACCCCGAACTGGTCAAATGGATCTAGTCCAGATTAGGATCTCACACTCGCCAAAGAAGAATAGTGAATCTTAGCCGCTCTAGAGATTCTTCGTTGTGACAACATCATTATCCTCAACCGCACTAAGAACATGAACTCGACAGACCTACACTTACTTCACTTCCCGACATTCTACCGGCCATTACGACTTTATCATGAGGGCTGATGATGATATTTTCATAATAGCAGGGAGATGGGGAGTTATAATTAACTACTCAAGTTATATTTACATGACAATCATCAAGGTATAACTCTTCAGGAAAAGATCAAATTATTTGGCACAGAATAACCTCTCGTGTCACAAAACCACAAATGTCGGTGATAGAACATAGAAAAAACAAAAATCACGAAGTTGCCGACCTTTTCACCTTCTCTTTATTTAATTAGTTTCCTACTTTATCAGTTAAGCTGGCAAACAAAATAAGCATAAAAAAATAAAAAAATAAAAAAAAATCTTCCCATTCAATCACCACTCAAAAACTTATGGCGAACGGCGATACCTCATCATCATTGAAAGTGGAAGCGATCTTATAAGCAAAAGACATTAAAAAAAGAAAATGCTATATACATGATAGTACATCAATATCAACTGATCATATTTTTTTTTTTTTTTTTTTAAATGCAACATTTAGCCATCTAAAAAACTAGAAATTAGTACTTTAAAAAATAATACCGAAAAAGAAACGGATAAATCAAGGAAAAACCCTACAACATCATTTTGGAATAACCATACAACAACCAAGGATATAAATAGAGAAAGTTATTGTGAGAGTTGAGAAGAGACCCTGTTAGATGTATGAGAGATTAGGGATTTGAAAGAGAGTCTCTCATGAGGAAGAAACTTTGGTGGATGTAGGCCAGTGGCCGAACCATGCAAATCCCTGTGTTTACTCTATTATTTTGATTTTATCCTTTTGTGTCTCTTAGGTATTTCACTTCAAGATTTGTCTTTCTCTTTGTTATTTCATTTCGAGAATGCCTTGGCTACAACAACTGAATGTGCTCCTATCACAACAAAAATGAAGTAATAGTAACAAGAAAAAGGTTGATTGATGTTTTCTCAAAGAAAAAAAAAAAAAAAAAGAAGCAGCCCAATCACTAAAGTTATAACGAACCATGTGCTAGACTATTGTATTTGATAAGGTCTTCATGCAAGCAACCAAGGTATTATAGAGAATATAGTCTGTCCTTTCTTAATCTTTTATAGTAAGGCTATGATTAACATTTATGTAACGATGCCAGAAAGGAATGTTTTAAAGCAAACTCATTTCTTATTCCGTAATTACTTAATACAGTAGTAGCTAGGCAGTGGAGGCTTTACATAGCCTATTTGGACTGCTGAGTGCTGACTTCCGGGTACAATATTCGTTATTGCATGGTTAGGCACCACCGAAGTTGCCAACCTTGACGTTGTTGTTCCCATTCGTCACGTTGCTTATCTTTTGATCGCCATGGTTTCCAATAGTGCCATCACCAAAATAGGAACTTTGGTATCCATAAGGTGGTGGAGGATAACCATAATGATTCCCGTATGGATTTGGCTGTGGGTATGCTGGTTGAGCTGAACCATTGGCAGGCCTGCACTTGGCTTGCTCTTGGGGGTGTGTGTCCGTCACCCAGTTGAGAATCCCTCGAGCAACTCCATGTACAGCACCATCCAGAGGAGCCAAGGGTAAGGTGACAACATCAGCAAACCTATGAAGTTTATCGAACCCCAGCTCAATGCTATCTCTTACCTGAGCTTTGACTTGGCTGCTCGTCATGGTCTTAGTTGTTGAAAAATGTTGATGTAGCCCAACTTCAGCTACTTCAAACAGTAGGATCGGGAGAGTGATTAATACAAATTGGAATGTAGTAATTCCAAAGCCAAAGTTCAAGACTCTTTGATCTACAACTTTGCTATTTTGAGATCTCTTAGATGAGCACTTCAAGAGGATCAAAATTGTAAAAAAATGAGAAGTTGCGAATGAATAGAACTTCGATGGTTGCTCTTCTAGGCCTCCAAGGAAGATAAAATGGCATCAATTCTTCTTGATTGATGGCTGCAACTCTTCAAGGATGCAGACTTTGGAAACGCTCCAACTCTCCAAGAAAGGAGTGAAAACTCTTCTAGATTTTCAAAAGGTATGAACTCTTTAAGGTTCAAGGTAATTGCACTTAGACAAATTTCATTCATTCTGCTCTTTTACAGAGACTTGATGGTCTATTATAGACAAAGCAAAAAAAAAAGGAAAACTAAAAGACTTAAGGTCAAATTTAGAAATTAGAAGCTTAATAAAAGCACAATATTTCCAATGCTTGTCGTTGTTCCAAGAATATGCATGAGACAGGTGTAGTGCCTTGGAAATGACAAAGTCAAAGATGAGAGACTTGGGATGGTTCTTGGTCTTGAATGTGGGCTGCATCATTCCCCCCTTCTTTAGAAGAATTCATCCCTGAATTCGAATCACCATTATTGGAAGAATTGCCAATATAAGGTGTTAAATGCTGGACATTGAACACATCATGTATCTTCATGTGGGAAGGAAGCTTTAACCGATATGCATTAGGATTGATGCGCTCAGGTACTTCAAGGGGACCAAGCTTCCGATTACTAAGTTTGTTGTAGGTTCCAATGGGATGGCGTTCCGATGGTAAATAAGTCCAAACAAAATCTCCAGGTTTAAAAATGACTTCACGTCGCCGCTTATCAACATTCTTTTTATAGGATTCAGCTTTGCTCTCTAGCCGTTGGCGCACATCTTCATGAACTACTTTCATTTGAGAAACAATATCATCCACCTTATCAATTAACTTTTCAGCAAAGGGGATAGGTGCAAGATCAAGAACAGTCTTTGGTTGACGTCCATACACAATCTCAAAAGGGTTGTATCCAGTGGTACGGTTCATCGAGCAGTTGTATGCAAATTCTCCAAGTGACAGCCGTGACTCCCAAGATCAGGGGTTATCATCAATCAAAGTTCTCAACAGATTTCCCAAGGACCGATTGACAACTTCAGTTTATCCATCCGTTTGAAGGTGAAACACTGTACTATATTGTAGTTTGGTACCAATACTCTTCCATAGTTGTCGCCAGAAGTGATTGAGAAACTTGGTGTCCCGATCAGAAGTAATGGTCTTAGGAAGGCCATGCAGCTTATATACTTCTTTGAAGAATAATTCAGCAATGCGTGAAGCATCCATAGTCTTGTGATAAGGAATAAAATGTGCCATTTTTGAAAACCTATCAATAACCACAAAGATTGAATCCATACCTCTCAATGTGCGCGGGAGCCCAACGACAAAGTCCATAGAAATATCTTCCCAAGGGGCTTGTAGTATCGGCAATGGCAAATAAAGGCCAGCATTGGTGGCTTGTCCCTTTCCTACTTGGCAATTTCGACAACTCATCACATGACGATGTACATCATGTTTCAGATGGGGTCAAAAATATTTTGCTGAAACAAGTTGCATAGTCTTGTCACGGCCAAAATGTCCGTTGTGATGAATTTCATCAATCACCCTTTGTCGAAGATAGCAATTCAGCACACATAGATGATTTCCTTTGAAAAGGAAGCCATCACATAAAGTAAAATCAAGAAGCTTCTTGTCTTGTGCATCTGAAATGATCATTGAGAAGTAAGGGTCTTCTTGATACAACTCTTGAAAAGATTCAAATCCAAAAACAATTAAGCGCATGGTATGAAGCAAGCTCTTCTTTCGGCTAAGAGCATCGGCAACCTGATTTTGAACTCTGGATTTGTGCTTGATGTTGAATGTAAATTCTTGGAGATATTCAGCCCATTTTGCACACATGGAATTGAGCTTTTGCTGACCTGAAATATACTTAAGAGCTTCATGGTCAGTGTACAAAATAAACTCCCTATGAATAAGATATGGCCTCCAATGCTCAAGTGTGCGAAATAATGCATAAAACTCCAAATCATAAGTGCTTTAATGAAGTTTTGCACCATTTAATTTCTCACTAAAGAAGGCAATGGGTCGACCTCCTTGACTTAGAACTCCTCCTATGCCGGTACCGGATGCATCACAATGCACCTCAAAGACAAGATCAAAGTTAGGTAATGCAAGGACTGGGGCTATGCTCAGCTTTTCTTTGAAATGTTCAAAACTTTGTTGGGCTGCTCTTGTCCACTCAAAAACTCCTTTCTTCATACAAGAGGTGATTGGGGCTGCAATGGTGCTAAAATGCGCAATGAATCGCTGGTAGAAAGAAGCTAGGCCATGAAAGCTTCGAACTTCATGCACATTTGTTGGAGTTGGCCATTCTTGGATCACCTTAATCTTAGCATCATCAACTGAGATACCTTCTTTTGAGATGTGAAATCCCAAGAATAAGATTTGTGGCACCATAAAATAGCACTTGTCAGGGGCTGCATACAAATGTTCTTGTCGTAGCACACATAACACTTCTTGAAGGTGCTGCAAATGTTCATTAGTAGACTTGCTAAAAATCAAAATATCATCAAAATAAACCACAGCAAACTTTCCAAGAAATTTCTTCAAAACTTGAGTCATGAATCTCATGAATGTGGATGGTGCATTTGACAATCTGAATGGCATGACTAGCCACTCAAACAGTCCGTCTTTGGTTTTGAATGCAGTCTTCCATTCATCTCCGGGCTTGATTCTGATTTGATGATATCCACTTTTTAAGTCTAGCTTTGAGAAGATGGTTGCACCAGAAAGTTGATCCAAGAGATCATCAAGACGAGGGATAGGGAACCGATACTTGATAGTGATCTTATTAATTGCCCTACTATCAATACACATTCTCCAAGTGCCATTTTTCTTAGGCACCAAGAGGGCTGGTATAGCACATGGACTTAGACTTTCTCTTATAAAACCTTTATTCAAGAGTTCCATAACTTGTCGCTGCAATTCTTCATGTTCAGTCGGACTCATCCGATAATGAGCTAGATTAGGTAGTGGAGTACCAGGCATCAAGTTAATTTCATGCTGAATTTTTCTCATGGGAGGAAGACCAGGTGGTAGGTCTGATGGAAACACTTCCTTAAACTCTTCCAAAAGAAGCTGAACTTGATGGGATATGGGAGGTGCAATTTCATTTTCCATGCTGGTTTTGTTAAGTAAAACATACACAACATGAACTCCCTTCAAGGCACTCTTTACATCTTTCATTGTGAGCAAATTAGGGAATAAGGAATTTTCATTCAGAGGAGTCTTAAGAGGCTCCTTACTAGGTGCCAAAGTAATTTTCTTCCCCTCATAAACAAAAGAATAGGTATTACGGTAGCCATCATGGGTAGTCCTTCTGTCAAACTGCCAAGGTCGGCCAAGGATAATATGACTAGCATCCATGGGTAGAACATTGCACCATATCTTATCAAAATAGATAGAACCAATGGAAAAATTGACAAGGCAACGTTTGGAAACAGTTACCTCAGTATCTTTCTTCAGCCAAGACATTTTGTAGGGCGTAAGGTGCTTTTTCAATTCCAATTTCAGCTTGTTTACCACTACCTCAGAAATCAAATTTTCACAACAACCAGAGTCAATAATTAACTGACATACTTTTCCTGAAATGGTGCAGGCTGAGTGAAAAATATTGGTGCGTAACCACTTATCTCCAGAGTCATCTTTGGGAGTGAGGAAAATCTTTCTCACCATGAGAAGTTCACCAGAATCACCATGGATTATTTGCTCATCTTCCTCGGCAACTTCATGAGCCTTGAATTCCTCCTTAAGTGGTTCCTTCATGTATTCAGCAGAGTCATCTTCCATCAAGAAAGCTTTGCCAGCTGGTCGATTCTTGTTAATCCAACAATTGTTAGCACGATGACCCATCTCTCCACAGGAATAACAACGTATGTCAGTTGTAGAGCTTTGACCGATTGTAGCTTATTGTTTGAAAATGTTGGGCTGAGTAGAAGGCTTGCTTGTACTAGATGGTTTTGCTATAGCTTAAGCAACTTTGGTGGGGCCGATTGTACTCCTGGTTGCTCGGTTTGGCAAGGTAGGGGGCTGCTGCCTCCTAAAATGAGAACGTTCCACTTTAAGAGCCCGTTGATGTGCGTCTCCTATGTCCCAAATATCAAGAACTTCTAAAGCATCTTGGATATGAAGTTGGAGACCATTCAAGTACTTGTTCACAAGCATCTCTTCCGAATCTTGAATGTTGTTGCGAATCACCAACTCATTGAACTCATTGGTGTATTCCTCCACCGTTCGCGTACCTTGCCTCAAGTCTTGGTACCTTTGGTAAAGCTCTCTCTTGTAACCTTTGGAAAGGAAATACTTTCGAATTTTGTCCTCCATTTTCCTCCATGAAGTGATTGGAGCCTTGCCAACAGATTGGCGAGTTTGCTTCTCATGTCTCCACCAGGCTATGGCTTTGCCTTGGAGGCGCATAGCGATGATGCCAACTTGGCGATCTTCTGAAACATTCCTATGCTCAAAAATTTCATTCACAAGTGTCAACCAATCAACAATTTCATCAGCAGAATCAGTACCTAAAAATTCTGGAATGTCTCTCTTGATTTCCTTTTCCCAATCCGGCTCTCGAACTACTTGTGCGCGAGATGGAGCATTCCTTCTTCGGGGACAAGATTGAACACTTTCTGAAGAAGAAGAATTGCCATTGTACTCGCTGGCTGTGGCACGGGGTGGAGGATTGTTCGCTTCAACCCTCAGACGCTGAACTTCTCTGGTCAAATCATCAATCTGTTGTTGCATATGCTGCTGTAAATTTTCAGCAAGTGTGTGTACTTTGTTCAAAGGAATGGTTCTGCCACCTCGACGTCTAGTTTGTCTTGGAGGCATTGTCCTCTCCTCCACAGCTCTGATACCAAATGATGTAGCCCAATTTCAGCTACTTCAAATAGTAGGATCGGGAGAGTGATTAATACAAATTGGAATGTAGTAATTCCAAAGCCAAAGTTCAAGACTCTTTGATCTACAACTTTGGTATTTTGAGATCTCTTAGATGAGCACTTCAAGAGGATCGAAATTGGAAAAGAATGAGAAGTTGCGAATGAATAGAACTTCGATGGTTGCTTTTCTAGGCCTCCAAGGAAGATAAAATGGCATCAATTCTTCTAGATTGATGGCTGCAACTCTTCAAGGATGCAGACTTTGGAAACGCTCCAACTCTCTAAGGAAGGAGTGAAAACTCTTCTAGATTTTTAAAAGGTATGAACTCTTCAAGGTTCAAGGTAATTGCACTTAGACAAATTTCATTCATTCTGCTCTTTTACAGAGACTTGATGGTCTATTATAGACAAAGCAAAAACAAAAGGGAAACCAAAAGACTTAAGGTCAAATTTAGAAACTAGAAGCTTAATAAAAGCACAATATTTCCAATGCTTGTGGCTGTTCCAAGAATATGCATGGGAAAGGTGTAGTGCCTCGAAAATGACAAAGTCAAAGATGAGAGACTTGGGATGGTTCTTGGTCTTGAATGCGGGCTGCATCAAATGTAAACTTAATTGTGTTGAAGAAACCGAAAAGTCATAGTGGCAAAAACCAAGAGTCACATTGAAAACTTAAGGATCATATGGAAAATCCAAAAGTCACATGTGAAGTCTAAAAGGTTACATAATTAGGGAAGTCAAAAGGTCACTTCTTGTGCCTATAAATATGTGGCTGTTGTGAAGAAGAATGTATGGTGAGAAAAAGAGAAGAGAAAGAGAGGACTTGAGAGAGAGAGAAAGAGAGCTTGTGAGAAAAGATGTATTCCTCCATTGTTTCATACAATAAAAATATTTTTCTCCTTCTTTCATACTCTTGTTGTGTGTTCCACCATCTTTGCATACTCTATCAAAGTGGTATCAGAGCTATGGCTACCGGAGTGCTTCCCATTCCTCGTCTCACCAATACCAACTATGAGAATTGGAGCATCCAAATGAAGGCATTGCTTGGATCTCAAGATATTTGGGACGTAGTCGAAAGAGGCTCTGAAGAAGTCGGAGATAGAGATATTCTCACGGCGCAGCAACGAGAGACTTTGAAGAAAGACAAGAAGGCTCTCTACTTCATCTACCAAGGCTTAGACGAGGCCGCTTTTGAGAAGGTTGCCGGTGCCACCAACTCAAAGCAAGCATGGGAGATCCTCGAGAAATATCATAAGGGTGTTGAGAAAGTGAAGAAGGTGCACCTCCAAGTGTTGAGAGGCGAGTTCAAGACTTTGAAGATGAAGGAAGGAGAATCCATCTCAGATTACTTCACAAAGGTTCTCTCCATTGTGAATCAAATGAGAAGAAATGGGGAGAATGTGGAGGGCAAGCGTGTGGTGGAGAAGATCCTAAGATCATTGGATCAAAAGTTTGACTATGTTGTGACAGCAATTGAAGAGTCCAAAGATTTGGACACTATGACAGTTGATGAACTCATGGGTCCTCTACAAGTCCATGAGCAGAGGATCTTGTTGCAGAAAGAAGAACCTTTGGAGCAAGCCTTGAAATCCAAGCTCACCATCAATGAGAAGAAGGGAGGCTTAATTGGCAAGAGCAGCCAGATAGATCGCGGTTGTGGTTACAGCCACGGATATCATTATGGATGAGGCCATGGACAAGGACGAGGTTCCTTTGGACATGGTAGAGGAAGAGGAGGCCCAGAATTTCCACCTAATGAAGAAAGCACTCAAGGTGGAAAAGGGCAAGGAGGTTTCTTAAAAGGAAGACGAAGGTATGACAAAAGAAAAGTTAGATGTTTTACTTGTTACAAATATGGTCATTATTCCTCAGAATGTTACCATAATAAGAATAACCAAGTGCATGAGAAGGCCAACTATGCAAAGGAGGAAGGAGAAGATGGTATACTACTACTAGCAGAGAAGGGAGAAGAAGCCTCCAATAGCAACATATGGTACTTGGATATCGGTGCAAGCAATCATACGTGTGGGCATAAGCAAGTCTTTAAAGAGTTAGATGAGACAGTGGAAGGCAATGTTTTTTTCGGAGATGCTTCAAAAGTTCAAGTGAAGGGGATAGGTAAGATCCTAATCCAACTCAAGGATGGTTCTCAACAGTTCATTTCTAATGTTTACTATGTGCCTAATATGAAAATAAATATCTTGAGTCTTGATCAACTATTAGAAAAAGGCTTTGATGTTTCCATGAAAGAAAGATACTTGTACTTGAGAAAACATGATCACTTGATTGCAAAAGTACCTATGACCAAGAATCAAATGTTCGTGTTGAACATCAAGTATGTTGAGGCAAAGTGCTTGAGTGCATGCATGAAGGATGATATGTGGCTATGGCACTTAAGGTTCGGGCATATGAATTTTAGTTCCTTGAAGCTCCTATCCTCAAAGGCAATGGTGAAAGGGTTACCTCACCTTGAGGATACCTTTGAAGGAATATGTGAAGGATGTATTGTTGGAAAACAGTCAAGAACTAGCTTCCCAAAGGAGTCATTTCATCGAACCCAAAAGCCTTTGCAACTCATCCATACAGATATTTGTGGTCCTATCACACCGGCCTCATTTGGAGGTCATCATTATTTCCTAACATTTATTGATGACTTTAGCAGGAAAACTTGGGTGTACCTCTTGAAGGAGAAATGGGAGGCCCTAGAGACATTCAAAAGGTTCAAAGCTCTTATGGAGAACCAAACTGGGTGCAAAATCAAAGCTTTGAGATCAAATCGAGGAGGAGAGTTCACCTCGAAAGCATTCGAAGAGTTCTGCAAATCTCAAGGCATTTAGAGGACCTTGACTGCTCCATACTCACCCCAGCAGAATGGTGTAGCAGAAAGGAAGAATCGGACCATTCTTGATATGGTGAGAAGCATGTTGAAGACGAAGGAAATGCCAAAAGAGTTTTGGGCGGAAGCTATGAATTATGTGGTGTACATTCTCAACCGTTGCCCAACAAAGAACCTTGATGGAAGGACCCCTCAAGAAGCATGGAATGGCTATCAGCCAGATGTATCTCATCTGAGAGTGTTTGGTTGTATTGCCTATGCACACAACCCAGATTAAAGGAGAAGCAAGCTTGATGACAAGAGTTATCCTTGCATCTTTATAGGATATGACCAGAGGTCCAAGGCATATAGACTCTATGACCCAAAGGCAAAGAAGACTCTTGTAAGCCGTGACGTGAAGTTCAACGAAGAAGGAATCTGGAATTGGAGCACCAACATAGTGCAAGAAGAAGAACAAGCAAAGGCTCAAGTTGAAGATTCCACACCTCCTTTATCACCTAGCATGAGATCTCCATCCTCAAGTGATGATTCCAGAAAGACAAGAAGCATTCAAGATCTCTATGAGGTGACAAGTCCCCTTAATCTCATTTGTTTATATGCTGATGAGGATGTAATCTCTTTTGAAGAAGCAGTGAAGAATGAAAACTGGAGGACGGCCATGGATGAAGAGATGAAGGCATTCCAGAAGAATGACACATGGGATCTTACCACTCTTCCAAAAGGTTATGAACCCATCGGAGTGAAATGGGTGTTCAAGGTGAAGAAGAGTGCAGAAGGAAAGGTGAAAAAAATACAAGGCTCGATTAGTAGCTAAAGGCTACAAGCAACAAGCTAGGATTGACTACGAGGAGCTATTTGCTCCTGTAGCATGCATAGAGACAATTCGCTTGGTAATTTCCTTGGCCGCATAGAACAAATGGAGTATCAACCAGCTAGATGTGAAGTCGGCATTTTTGAATGGCTTTCTAGAAGAAAAAGTGTATGTTGAACAACCCAAAGGGTATGTGAAGAAGGGACATGAAGGGAAGGTTTTGAAGCTAAGGAAGGCACTTTATGGCTTAAAACAAGCTCCAAGAGCATAGAACTCAAGGATTGATAGCTACTTCAAAGCAAATGGCTTCAAGCAATGTCCTTATGAGTATGCTGTGTATGTAAAAGAAAAAAATTCTAACATTTTACTTGTTTGTTTGTATGTGGATGATCTTATCTTTACAGGTAATGATCCACAAATGTTTGAAGAGTTCAAGCATGCCATGATGAAGGAGTTTGAGATGATAGACATGGGACTAATGACATACTTTCTTGGTTTGGAGGTTAAACAACATGAAGAAGGAATTTTTATATCCCAAGAAGGTTATGCTAAAGAAATCTTGAAGAGATTCAAGATGGAAGATTGTAACCCTATAAGCACCCCTATTGATTGTGGAGCAAAGGTGTCAAAAGAAGACAAAGGAAAGGTTATTGACCCTACTCTCTACAGAAGCTTAGTGGGATGTTTGAGGTACATGACATGCACAAGGCCGGACATTCTATATGCAGTCGGTCTAGTCAGCAGATTTATGGAGAAGCCCAAATTAATGCATTGGAAAGCAAAGCAAAGAGGATTCTTTGTTACATCCAATATAGTGATTGGCCTGGAGACATGGATGACCGAAAGAGTACCTCTGGATTTATATTTTTTATGAAAAATGCGGCATTTTTATGGATGTTAAAGAAGCAACCTATTGTTACTCTTTCTACATGTGAAGCTGAATATGTTGCTGCATCTGCATGTGTATCACATGCAATATGGCTAAGGAACTTGCTGAAGGAAGTTGGCTTTGAGCAAAAGGAGCCTACCAAGATAAACATTGATAGCAAGTCAGCCATTGCACTAGGAAAGAATCTGGTGTATCATCAAAGAAGCAAACATATTGATGTGCATTTTCATTCAATCCAGGAACATGTGAAGAACAAAGATGTAGAGCTGCTGTATGTGAAGACACAAGATCAAGTGGCTGATATATTTACTAAACCTTTGGGAGTAGACCTCTTCATCAAGTTTAAAAGATCTCTTGGTATAGTGAAGAAAGGACAATTAAGTTTAAGGGGGGGTGTTAAAAAATATAAACTTAATTGTGTTGAAGAAACTGAAAAGTCATAGTGGCAAAAACTTAAGGGTCATATGGAAAATCCAAAAGTCACATGGGAAGTCTAAAAGGTTACATAATTAGGGAAGTCAAAAGGTCACTTCTTGTGCCTATAAATATGTGGCTGTTGTGAAGAAGAATGTATGGTGAGAAAAAGAGAAGAGAAAGAGAGGACTTGAGAGAGAGAGAAAGAGAGCTTGTGAGAAAAGATGTATTCCTCCATTGTTTCATACAATAAAAATATTTTTCTCCTTCTTTCATACTCTTGTTGTGTGTTCCACCATCTTTGCATATTCTATCATTAGTTAGAAGGCCTCAAATAAGCTTTCTTTGCTTCGCTCGCTTGGGTACCAGCTAGGGAACTTCCTTCCTTATATAAAGCAGCTAATCTTCCAAGCAACAAAGGAATACAAGGTCTTGTCTTCAAGGCAATGCTAAAAGTTCCCCATCCAATGTGGGCAAAAAAGTGTTATATTGATACCATTCTTCCCTACTTTCTCATTACAAGCTTACAGAATAACGCTTATTAATTTGAATCTTTGAATCTTCTTCATGATTATAATTTTGCGCTTGAAAAATAGATGATAAGGTCTGTTTTTTAAAGCCACTAGCCTGCAAACCTGCCTGATATAGAGAACAACTTTCTGTGGAAATTCTTGTGCTTGCAGACAAAATAAAAGAAGCTTTACTCTTGGATAAGCATGAACCCAAATCATCTTCTCTATCATATACAGAACCTTATGCTTGCTAGGTCTCTTGGTCACCCATTGGTAGTGTTATCCACCATCAAGCTAACAATTCTTGTTGTATTTTCCATCGTTCATGGATAAGCATGAATAAGAATCTTCCTCTATCATTTGCAGAATCCTGTGCTCTTTTGATGAACCATTATGAACACCTACATCCCTATAAATTTTCCCTATAAATTTTCAAAGCTCAATAAGTGAAATGAGGTAAAATTTATAAAAGATGCTTAGTTCAATTTTCCATTGGAAAGTATTGTAGAAATAAGGTGTTATGTGATGTTATCTTAATGGATACTTGTTATTTAGGCATCCTTGGTAGTATGATACCTAAATGATTCATATACTTTTTTATAAAAATTGGGGTGAAGGTTGCTTTAGACCCTTCCAAAATATCACTCTTCTAAGCTTTTTAAAGGCCTAGGAGGTAATTTTGTAACACCCCAAGCCCACCTGCTGATTTAATTAATTATTAATGGGCAAGTCCATGTGGCCTCAAAAACTTGAGTGCAAGTTAATTGGTAGTAGGTGGACTTAAGTTATAAGTTCTTCAAACTTTTCTTTCATATCGAATTAATTGGTAGTAGGCATAACAATCCACCGCACACTTAGAAATAAATCCCTATCATGCAAAGCACCATATGTAGAGTAATTGCACATAATTAATTAAAATAAAGTACCAGATTTTATCCGGCACCCGCTTATATTTAATCATTGAAATAAAAAAATAATAATAGAGTTTTATGAGCTTTCGCTTGATAATACTAAGCATAAATTAGTGGATGAAGCAAGTGAAGATTTGTAAAGCATTTTATGAAACAATGCATATTATTAATTAAAAACTAAAAACTTACAATTAACAACTTCACATATCATTGATATACTAATACTTATAAATTTTGAGATATCTTTATCTAGTATTCAAAACTTTTCATGTCATAACTTTTACATCATCATATTCAAAATTTTCAAGTCATCCACCATTAATAATTTTTATAACATCATATTATTAATACTCTACGATCATAGACTATAGTAATATATATCTTTGTGATAGGGCCAGTGCACTACATTTAACCTTATGGATGGGGTTTTTTCTCTCATATACCTCCTATAGAGATGGGTCCCCATATCAATTATCAGTCATCATTCAGCGGTCATTACATAGTGGATTGAGAGTTACATATTTTCAGTCATACCTTACCATCAATAATTCTATATTCATTAATATTTATTAGTCATATAATTATATAAATTTTATTTTTAAAAAATTAAATTTCTTTTTTCAAATCCTAAAATTTCATTTTTCCTTTCAATAAAATTCTCATAATAACTATAGTTTTCCAGTACTTAAAATAAATAGCTATGCAAAAATAACTATATAATAATAGGCATTAAAACATTAATTATACATAAGAAAATAAAATAATAATATTTAACTAGTAATTTATAAATTCTTAAATAGATATTTATAATTAAGCAATTTACACAAATCTTCTAATTTATAATTGTCTACTTGATCTAGATTTATAATAAACATATTATACAAACTTTAAACCTTTAATAACATTTCAAAAACAATTTCAAAATCTCATTATTTCAAAATAATTAATTATATGAAAGTTTAGCAATTATTTATAATTCAAATAACCATTCATCTATTATAAAATAAATTTTTGGCAGTCTTGCAATATTATAAAAATCCTTTTAACAATCATAAATAATTTATAAAATACTCTAACTTATGATTAGGTTACTTACCAAAGTTTGAAATCTTTTTAGCAATCATCAATAATTTATAAAATATTTTAACTTATGATTAGGTTACTTACCTCTCTAGATAAAATCACTAGAAACTAATCCTCAATTTTTGATGCTCAAGGGCTCCATCAACCTTTTTGATCTTCTTGA
Organism: Metroxylon sagu; assembly: GCA_017589505.3. Classification (NCBI taxonomy): domain Eukaryota; kingdom Viridiplantae; phylum Streptophyta; class Magnoliopsida; order Arecales; family Arecaceae; genus Metroxylon; species Metroxylon sagu. The sequence continues at coordinate 19,374 of JACVBY030000020.1, forward strand.
TCCTTTAACCTTCACCTTCTTTATCTTTTGAACTATTGATTTATTATCAAAAGACCTCAATTGAGCATTATTTATAGAGAGATTTTATAGGTTCCCACTATTCATAGGATTTTAATCTCCTAAAATCAATAAACTTCTTAATCTTTATAGGATAATGATTTTTTTTAAGAAAACTAAAGAGATAAATATCTATTAAATATTTATAAATATATTCTTGATTCAAAACTAACTTCTAACTCATCCAATATAATTTTTAAATATAAAAATTTGGATAAAAACACCAAAAATCATCCTTATCTCAATCAATGACATTTTCATATTTTTTTTAAAGTTCGTTAGTAATGATATATGTTCATTAAATTGCTTCTAATTTTCTCAATTGACCTTTAATTTGAGTGATTCAAGATGCGTTAGAAAGATAAATCAATACAAAACATTATGAACATAGATTCAAAAAAAAATTCTAATTATATTATTTTTTATAATTTTTTAATTCAATCTAATCAAATTACATCTTAATTTAAAGTAAGCTAGCCACAAGGGCTGGGTCTCACATCCATATTCTCTAATATTTGTGACAAGGTACAAAAGACTAGCTCTTAAAAATAACATATGCTAAAAAAACCATACATAAGCAATTCACCTCAACTAGCTAGGCTTAAAAGCAAACCAACTTTAAATCACATGTGGCCAATGGCCAACCTTAAAGGCTAGCTCTGAGTTAATGTCAAGCTAGAGGGTATAAACATAATATCCATTCCAAATTGAATTTTTAGTCTTACAACTAATAGAAAAACCCATAAATTTTACACAGAATGTATGAAAACCAATTTCCTATGAGTTCATTAACGAATTTAAAAATATATAAATTTACATAAATTTTTTTAAAACCCCTTTTTGTATTAGTTAAGCAACCAATTCAAAAATGCATGAACTTACACAAAAGGTATATATGAAAATTCATTTAGTAACATATGATCATTTCCATTAAAATCAACCCAATTTTTGAGGCATTATAATTCAATATTATGTCCGAACAAATTATTTCAAGCTTGATCCAAAATTTTACAATTCATTTTTTTTTCATACAAGGGATGCATATAGTTAAACATATAGAAATATATATATAAATAATCTTCATAATTTTCAACTTTAAATCTTTATCCTATTTTTTAGTGCATATAGTAATCATAGCAATATAAATTTTTGAACAAAGTATGAGTCATGCATGGTAAAATACTAGGGTAGAGGTACTCACAAATCTTAGTTAACAAAGCCTCATAATCTTTTCAATAAAATTACTCAACCTTAGACACGCAACGTGACCACAAACTAGTATGCCACTAATGTTGAAGGCCCCAAGCACAGGCGTTGACACCATCAACTACCTTCAAATGTAATAAAAATGAAGAAGACCAACTCAAAAGATTGCATCCTTGCAAATCCAAATTCACTAATCTAAACAATTTATAGGGAAAATATGTAAAAGATAGAGAAATACAAGGAGGACTAGATTGGCTAGGCAATAGTGTCCAGGAGTGTTAGGTTAGGTACATCAAGGTAGAAACATGCTAAATCAAGAAAAAAATGATCAATCTAAATAATGATAGTATGATACTTTGCAAGGGGTGAGATGGAAACTGACACAATAGGTGATTACCAGCATGTTCAAGCTCACTACAACAATAAGGGGATGAAACAAAGGAGAACCTTTGTTAGGAGCCACTTGTGCCCCACGTAGAGAGAGAAGGGAAGAAAGAGAAATTTTTCTAAAGAGAAAATAGGAGAGAAAATGAGAGAGAGAAGAGGGAAGAAAGAAAAGGAGGAGAGAGAAGAGATAGAAAAGAAAAAGAAAGATACAGGAGGGGAGGGTCGATCCCTCTCCTCTATGCTCTCTTAATAGAGGAGGACGGAGGTGATGAAGGCAGAGTTGGTGGCTAGGTTGATTATCAAAGGTGGTTTGGGTGGTAGGAAGCTACTGACGATAGTGGCAATAGTCAACTATCAAGGTTGAAGAAGGGCAGCTAGCATCTCTACAATAAAAGAGGGAAATAGAGGGAGAGACATGGGTTGGAATAGGTTAGGCCAATGCCTATCTCATTGAGCACTATCAGCAAAAGACCAATGAGGTGAAGGCAATGTGCTTGACCAGCCCCTACTATATGTAATGGAGAAAGGGGGAGGGAATTGGGGAGAGAAAAATAATCAAAGGAAGGTTGCCAACGATCAATGGTGGTTGCAATCCCATTGTCCAAATGACTTAGCTCACCATTCCAATGGTTGGTGAGCTCTGACAACATGATTATAAGCATCATTTTATCTACAACATATAGGGGTTTAATCAATAATGGTGGTGTCTAGCAAAGTTATGGAAGACTTAACAACACTATCAAGATCCATTGAGATGGTTCAAGATTTAGGCTGGCAAGGAGAGAGTGAACATGGCAGGGCAGTATGGTGGTGCTTAATGAACGACCATCTAATAGAATCATGAAATAGGAGAAAAAATTGAAAGTGGTGTTTCATTTGAGGTGAAATGGATTAAATAGGGAGGATCAAGACTTCAAAGGAATTTTAGAATTCCTTATTTCACCTCGATTGGTTCTACCATAACTCGCCTTTGCTCTAGTTGACTCAATAAAACTCAACGAGTTCAATCATTTAATTGAAGCTAACTTGGCTAAGTCTAACCCCGCCTTTTTCATCTTTTTTTTCTGATTTGATTCAGGCCAATCAAGTGGACCAATCCCTAGATCCATGTTAGACTAGCCCAAAGTGTTGGGCCTCACAAAGCATAAGGTTGGCATGCCAATCAAGTGACAAATGTATGATGATGGAGTGATTTTTTGCTTTTTTGCTATGCAATTCAAAGTCTTAGGCTTTTTGTACCAAAAGAAAAAGCTTTGAAGTGCTTGAGATACAATATAATGATCTCTTATTTTGGTAAAATTTGAAGGAATGTCCTAAGGAATTCAAAAAGTGGAGTTCAGTGGAGGACACATATTCTAATAAGTTAGACAATGAGTAGTAGAATTATCTTTGTAATATATGGACAGGCTTGCATTATCAAATATAGAATAATTTTATTGCAATACTTGTTGTTGATACATGGATAATATATATTTTTAGTTATATTAAAATATGTTTATTGTGATCTTATGGACTTTATTGCAAGCAAACTAGGTCATAAACAAAAAAAAAAAAGATCTAAAAATGAGATTAATTACAATAGTATGTATTTGGACTATGATAAAAGGGACAATTAGGGCCTTAGTCTGAACATCGAGTGCCATTTTCATGGCTCAAGTTGGACCTAATACTTTAATTTGACCATTTGGCCCAATTTTCAATAATCTAACTGCACATTGGGTTAATGTTAGTATATAAGTTCAACTATGTGATCTAATCCACAATACTCTTAGTATCAATTAGGATCCAATGAATATAAAATGGGTCAAATTCACCAATTGGGCTCCACTGCAGGTCAAATTCAACATTTTAGATCAACTATCCAACCTAATCAAAAATTAGTTTGGGGATATTGTAACTAAAAGTATTTTTTGTTGATGAAATTCATTTGTGAAGATATAGAGCATACATCTTGAGGGTGCTTGTAATAATTTAAATCACCATGTTTAGGTAGGTTTTAGATCTTTCTCATAGTTGTTGGTGACTATTGAGTATATAATAATCTAAACTTTCAAGGATCTTTTGTCACGAATATTGAAGGTACCAATTAAATTTAATATTGATTTGAAAATTTGATTTTGAGAGGTTTACATGAGTTTATTAAAGGAAAATTTTGGAGGGTTAGGAGTTATGGAGAAGGGAATGTTAGGAAAGATATATAACAGAGTTATTCTACTTAGAAATGAGTTAACATGGGGCTTTTTAGCTCCTAAGATCATGAAGTTTTACTTTTCTAAAGATGACTGATTCATGATCTATCTAGATAGTTTTTCAAGGGGCCTGGGTTGGGTTAGCTTAGTTTAGATCGAATTTGGAGGTATTGGACAATAGGACAATGGCAGAGCTTATGCAACATTTTCAAATGTACAGACTGGATTACTCTTAATGGAGGTACACTTATAAGAAAAAACTTCTTTGGCAACAATCAAAATCACTGCTAAAAGCATAAAAAACTGCTTAGGATACTTTTTCCAAAGGTTGTTCCAACCACTACTTGTTGCTAACCATCAGGAAAGGTGCACTTTCAGCAGCAATTTTTATAGGGACTTAGCGGCACTTTTTTTCGTTGTAGAAACTTTTTCTATAGTTGCAACATGCTAGTAAAAGGTTTTAATGATTATATACATTAAATGTTGATGTTTTTAGCTACATCAATTGACTACTTAAACGCTTTAGCAGTAGTTATATCCATTGGTAAAAATATAACCTTTAGCAATAATTTCGATTGCTGGTTAAAATAAACCCTTTGACAATAGTTTTAACTGCTTGTATTACCTTATCTTTTCTTTTTAATAATTAAACTACCTAACAACTTATCTTTTTCTTTAATAATTGAACTGCATAGTAATTTTAGTATAGATGTACCAAAAATCTCTTTTTCATTTTTATTTTGAGATCACATTATATATCAATCTTCAACATATGATTCAAATTACATTGCACTAATTAATAACTCATAATTAAACCAAGTGTAAAAAGATTGTCAAATCAACATCTACAAAAGTTTACACATCTTAATCTTTTATAAATAAAAAAACACAAAATAAATATAGTACTTGACTCATAACATAGAACATGATATTCAACTTTTTAAAAAAAAATTAAAAATCTATCACATAGTTCATATAGAAATATTATGTCCCATGATAATGACAAGATAAAGAAGATGAAGTAAACAAGCATCACGAGTCATACGCACAAGTTCAATATGCAAAATAGAAGTACAATACATAATTAACTTATAAACCAGTAATCAACATTTAAAAGTAAGATAAATTATTAGAAAAGAATAAATAAAAAATATATTAATTACAAAAGTTAAGGGCCATGAAACTAATGTCATCACCAATGATCTTACGGTATCTATCTATCCTTACCAAAGGCTCATTTCCTACTCTTACTATATTAATAGAAACCTCCAAAAATTCAGTTCTAAGGATATTATCTGCTACCAGTTTAGATAGATTTTTACTTATAAGAATTCTATATGCCACTTCAGTTATGTATGTCCATCTAGGACTCTTCAAAATGACTACATTTCCTTCCTACAAACAAATTTTTTAATTAAATAATAAATAACAATACTAAATAAATAAATACCAAAGCCATAATGAAATCATATATGAGTATAATATTTAATTTAAAATATAAAAATAAACATATAGCAATAAATTTACCTTGATGGTATAAGCTTGCTAGGACCTTGCTCTCCTCTCTTGGTTCCTTTATAATTAAGTAATGCAAGTGTTGCACATTATTAAATCATGATCAAACTATTACCTATATAGCTGTAAAATAAATGAGATAATCAAGATAATATTACTAAAAAATGCAAATCAGAATGAGGACAAAGAGAAGAAACATTATACCCAGACCAAGCATTCTCTTTTCCTATATCAAATGACCCAATTCAAACTTAGAACACTTATTTGCATAACTTTGTTCTTATATGAATTTGTAATGTAAAGATTGTAAACCAAAACAAAGTGACATTGACCTACATCCAAAATTCTATAACAGGACTTGTCCTTACAATCTGCTTTTATAACATCAATCAATCATTTTTGCAAAGACGATCTAGAATTTCATAGGTTTTCATTTTATATGTAACTCTGATGTTGGAATGTGATGCTTCCTTAAGTTTTATGACTGGTATCATGATTTGTTGCAATAATGACCACAAAAATATGCTAACTTCCCACAAAATCTAGTATTTTGATGCGTATAAGAGAATTTTTGTGCGGATAACGAACTTCTCGGTCTTAGCTTTTAAGGGTATCCTAGATACTATGCTTGAGTAAAAGGTGCTGGTTGTCACATAGAGCAGACATTTCATCAAACAGATTCATTCAAAACCATGCCAAGCCTCAAAATCCCCAAAATCCAACAAAGACAACAATCATGTTTGCCGAGAGTCAGTGACAAAGTGGCTCTGCCTCTCCTCTGATCTAACAAGTTAAATAAGAAATAAGAAGTACTGACCATAAAGAAAGAAAAAAAAATTTACATTGCTTAAGATGATGATTTGAAAGATGGATGCTCTTGCTGGCATTCTTGAAGACTTTGTTGAGGCAGTAGAACCTTAAACTTTTCAAACAAAAGTTTTTAAAACTTTTCAACAATCATTCCATAATTCATATAAAATGAATTCATATAAAAAAGATTCAAAATGGGATTATTGATCTCAAGGAGCTCAGATCTAGTGGATATTCTAATCTCTAAATAAATCACGTCAGTCAACAATTGAATAGATAAATGATGGTCCCATTCCATATTACAATTTCTCTACTTCAACCTTCTGTTTGAACATCATAGAAGAAGGATGGAAGACTGAAGATAACAATGCGTGAGCACCGTCCGGTCCTTAGTGCTCTCCCTCCCTCCCTTTCCTCTTCCTCTTCCTCCTCAACCTTAATCTAAAACCTTCCACCATGATAGTCTCCACAAAAGTCATTGCTGCTCCCTCGCCAAGACATTGAGAGTTCAGCATTCTCATTGGGATCTTAACTCGTGCCAACCTCTATGACTATCGCCACTTCATCTCATCTATGGCACATAGTCCTCCTCCATCGCTGAAATTAACAGCAAGTTGGTGTAACCTCGCCAAAGAAGAACAAAGTGAGTCTTAGTCGCTCTAGAGATTCTTCATTTTGACGACATCATTATCCCGAACCGCACTAAGAACATGAACTACGACAGACCTACACCTACTCTTCACTTCCCCACATTCTACCCCACCATTACGACTCCATCATGAAGGCTGATGATGATGTTTTCATAATAGCGAGAAATGGGGAGTTAAAATTAACTACGCAAGTTATATTTACATGACAATCATCAAGGTATAACTCTCCGTAAAAAGATCAATTATTTAGCTAATAAATAACCTCTCGTGTCACAAAACCACAAATGTCAGTGATAAAACATAGAAAATCCAAAAATCACGAAGTTGCGGACCTTTTCATCTTCTCTTTTTTTAATTAGTTTCCTACTTTATCAGTTAAGCTGGCAAACAAAATAAGCATCAAAAAAAAAAAAAAAAAAAAATCTTCCCATTCAATCACCACTCAAACACCTTATGGTGAACGATGAGACCTAATCATCATTGAAAGTGGAAGCAGAATCTTATAAACAGGACATTAAAAATAAAAGAAAATGCATGTACATGATAGTACATCAATATCAACTGATCATATCAATTTTTTTGTTTAAAATGCAACAGCTAGCCAAAAAAAAGATAAATCAAGGAATAAGCCTACAACAGCATTTTGGAATAACCATACAACAATCAAGGATGTAGATATAGAAAGTTATTGTGAGAGTTTAGAAGAGACCCTGCTGAATATATGAGGGATTAGGGATTTGAGAGAGAATCTCTAGTTAGGAAGAGATCTTAATAAAAGTAGGCCAGTGACTGAATCATGTAAATCCTTGTGTTTACTCTCTTATTTTGATTTTACCCTTTTGTCTCTCTTAGGTATTTCACTTCGAGATTTGTCTTCCTCTTTGGTATTTCATTTCGAGAACACCTTTGCTACAATAACTGATATTAGAACGTGCTCCTATCATAACAAAAAATGAAGTAATAGTAACAAGAAAAAGGTTGATTCATGTTTTCTCCACAAAAAAGGAAAAAAAGAAGAAGAAGGAAGCGACCCAATCACTAAAGTTATAACTAACCATGTGGTAGACTATTGTATTTGGTAAGGTCTTCGTGCAAGCAACCAAGGTATTATAGAGAGCATAGTGTCTCCGTTCTTAATCTTTTATAGTAAGGCTATGATTAACATTTATGCAAGGATGCCGTAAACGAATGTTTCTGCAGCAAACCTCGGTTCTTATTCCATAATTATTTAATACGGTAGTAGCTAGGAGGTGGAGGCTTTCTATAGCATTATTGGACCGTTGAGTGCTTTGACTTCCGGGTGCAACAATATTCGTTATTGCAATAACATGGTTACGCACCACCGAAGTTGCCAAACTTGAAGTTGTTGTCCCCATTCGTCACGTTGCTTATATCTTGATCGCCATGGTTTCCAATAGTGCCGTTACCAAAACGGGGAAGTTTTTCCATAGTAAGTGGATAACCATAATGAGTTCCCGTATGGATTTGAGTTTGTGGGTATGTCTTTGGTTGGAGGTGAACTACCGGCAGGTGTGCGCTTGGCTTGCTCTGCGGGGGTGTGTATGTCCGTCACCCGAGTTGAGAATCCCTCGAGCAACTCCATGTGCCAAAGCACCATCCGCAGGAGCCAAGGGGAAGGTGACAACATCAGCAACCCTATGAAGTTTATCGAACCCGAACTCAATAGTATCTCGTACCTTATCTCCGACTTGGTTACTCGTCATGGTCTTAGTTGTTGAAAAATGTTGATGTAGTCCAACTTCAGCTACTTCAAACAGTAGGATCGGGAGAGTCATTAACACAAATTGGAATGTAGTAATTCCAAAGCCAAAGTTCAAGACTCTTTGATCTACAACTTTGCTATTTTGAGATCTCTTAGATGAGCACTTCAAGAGGATCGAAATTGGAAAAAAATGAGAAGTTGCGAATGAATAGAACTTCGATGGTTGCTCTTCTAGGCCTCCAAGGAAGATAAAATGGCATCAATTCTTCTAGATTGATGGCTGCAACTCTTCAAGGATGCAGACTTTGGAAACGCTCCAACTCTCCAAGAAAGGAGTGAAAACTCTTCTAGATTTTCAAAAGGTATGAACTCTTCAAGGTTCAAGGTAATTGCACTTAGACAAATTTCATTCATTCTACTCTTTTACAGAGACCTGATGGTCTATTATAGACAAAGCAAAAACAAAAGGGAAACCAAAAGACTTAAGGTCAAATTTAGAAACTAAAAGCTTAATAAAAGCACAATATTTCCAATGCTTGTGGCTGTTCCAAGAATATGCATGAGAAAGGTGTAGTGCCTCAGAAATGACAAAGTCAAAGATGAGAGACCAGGATGAAAGTTCTTGGTCAGAATACGGGCTGCATCATTCCCCCTTCTTTAGAAGAATTAAGTCACTACGAATTCGAATCACCATTTTTGGAAGAATTGCCGATATAAAAGGTGTTAAATGTTTAGGACATTGAACACATCATGTATCTTCATGTGGGAAGGAAGCTTTAACCGATATGCATTAGGATTGATGCGCTGAAGTACTTCAAGGGGACCAAGCTTCCGATTACTAAGTTTGTTGTAGGTTCCAATGGGATGGCGTTCCGATGGTAAATAAGCCCCAAACAAAATCTCCGGGTTTAAAAATGACTTCATGTCATGGCTTGTCAACATTCTTTTTATAGGATTCAGCTTTGCTCTCTAGCCGTTGGCGCACATCTTCATGAACTTCTTTCATTTGAGAAACAATATCATCCACCTTATCGATTAACTTTTCAGCAAAGGGGATAGGTCTGCAAGATCGAGAACAATCATTTGGATTTGACATCCATACACAATCTCAAAGAGGTACATTATCCGGTGGTACGGTTCACCCGGCTTGATTGTATACAAATTCTCCAAGTGGCAGACGTGACTCCCAAGGTCGGGGGTTATCATCAATCAAAGTTCTCAGCAGTTGCCCAGAGACCGATTGACAACTTCGGTTTATCAGTCCGTTTGAGAGATTAAACACTGTATGTATATTGTAGTTTGGTACCAATACTCTTCCATAGTTGTCGCCGAAGTGGTGAGAAACTTGTTGTCCCGATCATAAGTAATGGTCTTAGGAAGGCCATGCAGCTTGTATACTTCTTTGTAGTATAATTCAACTTAATGCGTGAAGCATCCATAGTCTTGTGACAGGGAATAAAATGTGCCATTTTTGAAAACCTATCAACAACCACAAAGATTGAACCCATACCTCTCAATGTGCGCGGGAGCCCAACGACAAAGTCCATAGAAATATCTTCCCAAAGGGCTTGTCGAGAGTGTCGGCGATGGCAAATAAAGGCCGGCATTGGTCGCTTGTCCCTTTCCTACTTGGCAATTTTCGACGACTTATCATATGACGATGTACATCGCGTTTCGAGATGGGGCCAAAAAATATTTTGCTGGAAACAAGTTGCATAGTCTTGTCACGCCCAAAATATCGTTGTGATGAATTTCATCAATCACCCTTTATCCCGAGAGCAACGGTCGGCACACATAGATGATTTCCTTTGAAAAGGAAGCCATCACATAAAGTAAAATCAAGGAAGCTTCTTGCATCGCATGCATCTGAAATGATCATTGAGAAGTAAGGGTCTTCTTGATACAACTCATGAAAAAAAGTCAAATCCAAGAACAATTAAGCGCATGGTATGAAGCAAGCTCTTCTAACATTAAGAGCATCGGCAACTTTGATTTTGAACTGCGGATTTGTGCTTGATGTTGAATGTAAATTCTTGGAGATATTGAGCCCATTTTGCCTTTGGAATTGAGCTTTTGCGTACCTGAAATATACTTAAAGAGCTTCATGGTCGGTGTACAAAATAAACTCCCTATGAATAAGATATGGCCTCCAATGCTCAAGTGTGCGAAATAATGCATAAAACTCCAAATCATAAGTGCTGTAATGAAGTTTTGCACCATTTGTTCTCGCATAAAGAAGGCGATGGGTAGGCCTCCTTAGCTTAGAACTCCTCCTATCACCGTGCGGATGCATCACAATGCACTCTCAAAGACAAGATCAAAGTTAGGTAATGCAAGGGCCGGGGCTGTGCTGGCTTTTCTTTGACATGTTCAAAACTTTGTTGGGCTGCTCTTGTCCACCTCAAAAAAAAACTCCCTTTCTTCATACAAGAGGTGATTGGAAATTTCCTTGCAATAGATTGCTAAAATGCACAATGAATTGCTGGTAGAAAGAAGCTGAGCCGCTAAAGAAAGCTTCGAACTTCACCGCATTTGTTGGAGTTGGCCATTCTTGGATCACCTTAATCTTAGCATCATCAACTAAGATACCTTCTTTTGAGATGTAGAAATCCCAAGAATAAGATTTGTGGCACCATAAAATAGCACTCCTGTCGAGAGTTTTGCATACAAATGTTCTTGTCGTAGCACACATAACACTTCTTGAAGGTGCTGCAAATGTTCAGTAGTAGACTTGCTAAAAATCAAAATATCATCAAAATAAACCACGACAAACTTTCCAAGAAATTTCTTCAAAACTTGGAGTCATGAATCTCTTGAATGTGGATGAGTGCATTTGACAATCCGAATGGCATGACTAGCCACTCAACCAGAGTCCGTCTTTGGTTTTGAATGCGGTCTCTCCATTCATCTCTGGGCTCGGTCTGATTTGATGATATCCACTCTTTAAGTCTAGCTTTGAGAAGATGGTTGCACTAGTTGATCCAAGAGATCATCAAGACGAGGGATAGGGAACCAGATACTTGATAGTGATCTTGTTAATTGCCCTACTAATAATGCAACATTCTCCAAGTGCCATTTTTCCCTGGAAACTTTTAAGAGACTCATTACAGCACCGCATGGACTTAGACTTTCTCTTATAAAACCCTTTTATTCAAAGGTTCCATAACTTGTCGCTCGCAATTCTTCATGTTCAATCGGACTCTGCATCCGATAATGAGCTAGATTAGGCAGTGGAGTACTCAGACATCAAGTTAATTTCATGCTGAATTTTTCTCATGGGAGGAAGACTGGGTGGTAGGTCTGATGGAAACACTTCCTTAAACTCTTCCAAAAGAAGCTGAACTTGATGGGATATGGGAGGTGCAATTTGTTTCCATGCCTGGTTTTGTTAAGTAGCTTATACACAGCATGAAACTCCCTTCAAGAGCACTCTTTTACATCTTTCATTGCGAGCAAATTGGGGAATAAGGAATTTTCATTCGTAGAGGAGTCTTAAGAGAGGCTCCTTACTAGGTATAAAAGTAATTTTCTTCCCCTCGTAAACAAAAGAATAGGTATTACGGTAGCCATCATGGGTAGTCCTTCGTCAAACTGTTCAAGGTCGGCCAAGGATAATATGACTAGCATCCATGGGTAGAACATCGCACCATATCTTATCAAAATAGATAGAACCAATGGAAAAATTGATAAGGCAACATTTGGAAACAGTTACCTTAGTATTTTTCTTCAGCCAAGACATTTTGTAGGGTGCTTTTTCAATTCTAATTTCAGCTTGTTTACCGCTACCTCAGAAATCACATTTTCACAACAACCAGAGTCAATAATTAACTGACATACTTTTCCTGAAATGGTGCAGGCTGAGTGAAAAATATTGGTGTGCAACCACTTATCTCCAAAGTCATCTTTGGGAGTGAGGAAAATCTTTCTCACTATCTCCAAAGTCATCTTTGGGAGTGAGGAAAATCTTTCTCACCATGAGAAGTTCACCAGAATCACCATGGATTATTTGCTCATCTTCCTCGGCAACTTCATGAGCCTTGAATTCCTCCTCAAGTGGTTCCTTCATGTATTCAGCAAAGTCATCTTCCATCAAGGAAAGCTTTGCCGGCTGGTCGATTCTTGTTAATGCGACAATTGTTAGCACGATGACCCATCTCTCCACAGAGAATAACAACGTATACCGGTTATAGAGAGCTTTGACCGGTGTAGCTTATTGTTTGAAAATGTTAAATTTTGAGTAGAAGGCTTGCTTGTACTAGATGGTTTTGCTATAGCTTCAGCAACTTTGGTGGGGCCGATTGTACTCCACAGTTGCTCGGTTTGGCAAGGTGGGGGGCTGCTGCCTCCTAGAATGAGAATGTTCCACTTTAAGAGCCCATTGATGTGCATCTCCTATGTCCCAAATATCAAGAACTTTTAAAGCATCTTAGATATGAAGTTGGAGACCATTCAAGTACTTGTTCACAAGCATCTCTTTCGAATCTTGAATGTTGTTGCCAATCACCAACTCATTGAACTCATTGGTGTATTCCTCCACCGTTCGCGTACCTTGCCTCAAGTCTTGGTACCTTTGGTAAAGCTCTCTCTTGTAACCTTTGGGAAAGGAAATACTTTCGAATTTTTGTCCTCCATTTTCCTCCCAAGTGATTGGAGCCTTGCCAACGGATTGGCAGAGTTGCTTCTCACGTCTCCACCAGGAGCTGGCTTTGCCTCGGAGGCGCATAGCAATGATGCCAACTTGGCGATCTTCTGGAACATTCCTATGCTCAAAAATTTGATTCACAAGTGTCAACCAATCAACAATTTCATCAGCAGAATCAGTACCTAAAAATTCTGGAATGTCTCTCTTGATTTCCTTTTCCCAATTCGGCTCTCGAACTACTTGTGCGCAAGATGGAGCATTCCTTCTTCGGGGACAAGATTGAACACTTTCTAAAGAAGAAGAATTGCCATTGTACTCCTTTGGGCAAAAGTGGCACGGGGTGGAGGATTGTTCGCTTGAACCCTCGGTGTTGAACTTCTACGGTGAATCATCAATGCATGTTGTTGCATATCTTTGCTGTAAATTTTGAGCAAGTGTGTGTACTTCGTTCAAAGGAATGGTTCTACCACCTCGACGTCTAGCTTGTCTTGGAGAGCATTGTCCTTTCCTCCATAGCTACGATACCAAATGATGTAGCCCAACTTGACTACTTTAAACAGTAGGATCGGGAGAGTGATTTAATACAAATTGGAATGTAGTAATTCCAAAGCCAAAGTTCTCTAGACTCTTTGATCTATAACTTTGCTATTTTGAGATCTCTTAGATGAGCACTTCAAAGAGGATTGAAATTGGAAAAAAATGAGAAGTTGCGAATGAATAGAACTTTGATGGTTGCTCTTGGAGGCCTCCAAGGAAGATAAAATAGTATCGATTCTTCTAGATTGATAGGCTGCTGACTCTTGAAGGATGCAAACTTTGGAAATGCTCTAACTCTCCAAGGAAGGAGTGAAAACTCTTCTAGATTTTTAAAAGGTATGAACTCTTCGAGGTTCAAGGTAATTGCACTTAGACAAATTTCATTCATTTTTCTACTCTTTTATAAAGACTTGATGGTCTATTATAGACGGAGAGCAAAAACAAAAGGGAAACCAAAAGACTTAAGGTCAAATTTAGAAACTAGAGAAGCTTAATAAAAGCACAATATTTCCAATGCTTGTGGCTGTTCCAAGAATATGCATGGGAAAGGTGTAGCTGCCTCGGAAATGACAAAGTCAAAGATGAGAGACTTGGGATGAAGTTACTTGGTCTTGAATGCGGGCGTACATCAAAATGTAAACTTAAATTGTGTTGAAGAAACGCAAAGAGTCATAGTGGCAAAAATCAAGAGTCACATTGAAAACTTAAGGGTCGTATGGAAAATCCAAAAGTCACATGGGAAGTCTAAAAGGTTACATAATTAGGGAAGTCAAAAGGTCACTTCTTGTGCCTATAAATATGTAATAGGCTGGTGGGGACGAAGAAGATGTATGGTGTAGAAAAAGAGAAGAGAAAGAGAGGACTTAGAGAGAGAGAGAAAGTGAGGGGCTTGTGAAAAAAGTTGTTTGTATTCCTCCATTAGTTTCATACAATAAAAATATTTATTTTTTTCTCCCTTCTTTCATACTCTTGTTGTGTGTTCGACCATCTTTGCATACTCTTATCAAAGTGGTATCGGAAGCCTATGGCTATAGGAGTGCTTCCCATTCCTCGTCTTACCAATACCAACTTCTGCAGGAAATTGGAGCATCCAAATGAAGGCATTGCTTGGATCTCAAGATATTTGGGACATAGTCGAAAGAGGCTATGAAGGAAGTCGGAGATAGAGATATTCTTCACGGCGCGACAACGAGAGACTTTGAAGAAAGACAAGAAGGCTCTCTACTTTCATCTACCAAGGCTTAGACGAGGCCACTTTTGAGAAGGTTGCAGTTGCCACCAACTCCAAAGCAAGCATGGGAGATCCTCGAGAAAGCTCATAAGGGTGTTGGCAAAGTGACAGGTGCACCTTCAAGTGTTGGAGAGTGCGAGTTCAAGACTTTGAAGATGAAGGAAGGAGAATCCATCTCAGATTACTTCACAAAGGTTCTCTCCATCGTGAATCAAATGAGAAGAAATGGGGAGAATGTGGAGGACAAGCGTGTGGTGGAGAAGATCCTAAGATCATTGGATCAAAAGTTTAACTATGTTGTGATAGCAATTGAAGAGTCCAAAGATTTGGACACTAGCAGACAGTTGATGAACTCATTGGGTCCTCTACAAGTCTATGAGTAGAGGATCTTGTTGCAGAAAGAAGAACCTTTGGAGCAAGCCTTGAAATCCAAGCTCACCATCAATGAGAAGAAGGGAGGTTTAATTGGCGAGAGCAGCCAGATAGTTCGCAGTCGTGGTTACAGCCATGGATATCATCATGGACGAGGCCATGGACAAGGACAAGGTTCCTTTGGATGTGGTAGAGGAAAAGGAGGCCCAGAATTTCCACCTAATGAAGAAAGCACTCAAGGCGGAAAAGGGCAAGGAGGTTTTTTAAAAGGAAGACGAAGGTATGACAAAAGAAAAGTTAGATGTTTTACTTGTTACAAATATGGTCATTATTCCTTAGAATGTTACCATAATAAGAATAACCAAGTGCATGAGAAGGCCAACTATGCAAAGGAGGAAGGAGAAGATGGGATACTACTACTAGCAGAGAAGGGAGAAGAAGCCTCCAATAGCAACATATGGTACTGGGATACCGGTGCAAGCAATCATACGTGTGGGCATACATGCATGTCTTTAAAGAGTTAGATGGGACGAGTGGAAGGCAATGTTTCTTTTCGGAGATGCTTCAAAAGTTCAAGTGAAGGGGATAGGTAAGATCCTAATCCAACTCAAGGATGGTTCTCAACAGTTCATTTCTAATGTTTACTATGTGCCTAATATGAAAACAAACATCTTGAGTCTTGATCAACTATTAGAAAAAGGCTTTGATGTTTCCATGAAAGAAAGATACTTGTACTTTAGAAAACATGACTGCCTGGATTGCAAAAGCAGCCTATGACCAAGAATCAAATGTTTGTGTGCTGAACATGATTTTACATGTTGAGGCAAAGTGCTTGGAGTGCATGCATTAAGGATAACATGTGGCGTGGTACTCGAGGTCTCGGGCATATGAATTTTAGTTCCTTAAAGCTCCTATCCCTCGAAGGCACAGAAAGGGTTACCCCACCTTGAGGATACTCTCTGAAGGAATATGTGAAGGATGTATTGTTGGAAAACAGTCAAGAGCTAGCTTTCCAAAGGAGTCATTTCCATCGAATCCAAAAGCCTTTGCAACTCATCCATACGTATATTTGCAGGTCCTATCACACCGGCCTCATTTGGAGGTCATCATTATTTCCTATCATTTATTATGACTTTAGCAGGAAAACTTGGGTGTACCTCTTGAAGGAGAAATGGGAGGCCCTAGAGACATTCAAAAGGTTCAAAGCTCTTGTGGAGAACCAAACTGGGTGCAAAATCAAAGCTTTGAGATCAAATTGAGGAGGAGAGTTCACCTCAAAAGCATTCGAAGAGTTTTGCAAATCTCAAGGCATTTGGAGGACCTTGATTGATCCATACTCACCCCAGCAGAATGGTGTAGCAGAAAGGAAGAATCGGACCATTCTTGATATGGTGAGAAGCATGTTGAAGACGAAGGAAATGCCAAAAGAGTTTTGAGCGAAAGCTGTGAATTATGTGGTGTACATTCTCAACCGTTGCCCAACAAAGAACCTTGATGGAAGGACCCCTCAAGAAGCATGGAATGGCTATCAGCCAGATGTATCTCATCTGAGAGTGTTTGGTTGTATTGCCTATGCACACATCCCAGATTAAAGGAGAAGCAAGCTTGATGACAAGAGTTATCCTTGCATCTTTATAGGATATGACCAGAGGTCCAAGGCATATAGACTCTATGACCCAAAGGCAAAGAAGACTCTTGTAAGCCGTGACGTGAAGTTCAACGAAGAAGGAATCTGGAATTGGAGCACCAACATAGTGCAAGAAGAAGAACAAGCAAAGGCTCAAGTTGAAGATTCCACACCTCCTTTATCACCTAGCATGAGATCTCCATCCTCAAGTGATGATTCCAGAAAGACAAGAAGCATTCAAGATCTCTATGAGGTGACAAGTCCCCTTAATCTCATTTGTTTATATGCTGATGAGGATGTAATCTCTTTTGAAGAAGCAGTGAAGAATGAAAACTGGAGGACGGCCATGGATGAAGAGATGAAGGCATTCTAGAAGAATGACACATGGGATCTTACCACTCTTCCAAAAGGTT
Organism: Metroxylon sagu; assembly: GCA_017589505.3. Classification (NCBI taxonomy): domain Eukaryota; kingdom Viridiplantae; phylum Streptophyta; class Magnoliopsida; order Arecales; family Arecaceae; genus Metroxylon; species Metroxylon sagu. The sequence continues at coordinate 36,733 of JACVBY030000020.1, forward strand.
ATGAACCCATCGGAGAAGAAGAGTGCAGAAGGAAAGGTGAAAAAAATACAAGGCTCGATTAGTAGCTAAAGGCTACAAGCAACAAGCCAGGATTGACTACGAGGAGCTATTTGCTCGTAGCATGCATAGAGACAATCCGCGTGGTAATTTCCTTGGCCGCATAGAACAAATGGAGTATCAACCAACTAGATGTGAAGTCGGCATTTTTGAATGGCTTTCTAGAAGAAAAAGTGTATGTTGAACAACCCAAAGGGTATGTGAAGAAGGGACATGAAGGGAAGGTTTTGAAGCTAAGGAAGGCACTTTATGGCTTAAAACAAGCTCCAAGAGCATAGAACTCAAGGATTGATAGCTACTTCAAAGCAAATGGCTTCAAGCAATGTCCTTATGAGTATGTGTGTATGTAAAAGAAAAAAATTCTAACATTTTACTTGTTTGTTTGTATGTGGATGATCTTATCTTTACAGGTAATGATCCACAAATGTTTGAAGAGTTCAAGCATGCCATGATGAAGGAGTTTGAGATGATAGACATGGGACTAATGACATACTTTCTTGGTTTGGAGGTTAAACAACATGAAGAAGGAATTTTTATATCCCAAGAAGGTTATGCTAAAGAAATCTTGAAGAGATTCAAGATGGAAGATTGTAACCCTATAAGCACCCCTATTGATTGTGGAGCAAAGGTGTCAAAAGAAGACAAAGGAAAGGTTATTGACCCTACTCTCTACAGAAGCTTAGTGGGATGTTTGAGGTACATGACATGCACAAGGCCGGACATTCTATATGCAGTCGGTCTAGTCAGCAGATTTATGGAGAAGCCCAAATTAATGCATTGGAAAGCAGCAAAGAGGATTCTTTGTTACATCCAATATAGTGATTGGCCTGGAGACATGGATGACCGAAAGAGTACCTCTGGATTTATATTTTTTATGAAAAATGCGGCATTTTTATGGATGTTAAAGAAGCAACCTATTGTTACTCTTTCTACATGTGAAGCTGAATATGTTGCTGCATCTGCATGTGTATCACATGCAATATGGCTAAGGAACTTGCTGAAGGAAGTTGGCTTTGAGCAAAAGGAGCCTACCAAGATAAACATTGATAGCAAGTCAGCCATTGCACTAGGAAAGAATCTGGTGTATCATCAAAGAAGCAAACATATTGATGTGCATTTTCATTCAATCCAGGAACATGTGAAGAACAAAGATGTAGAGCTGCTGTATGTGAAGACACAAGATCAAGTGGCTGATATATTTACTAAACCTTTGGGAGTAGACCTCTTCATCAAGTTTAAAAGATCTCTTGGTATAGTGAAGAAAGGACAATTAAGTTTAAGGGGGGGTGTTAAAAAATATAAACTTAATTGTGTTGAAGAAACTGAAAAGTCATAGTGGCAAAAACTTAAGGGTCATATGGAAAATCCAAAAGTCACATGGGAAGTCTAAAAGGTTACATAATTAGGGAAGTCAAAAGGTCACTTCTTGTGCCTATAAATATGTGGCTGTTGTGAAGAAGAATGTATGGTGAGAAAAAGAGAAGAGAAAGAGAGGACTTGAGAGAGAGAGAAAGAGAGCTTGTGAGAAAAGATGTATTCCTCCATTGTTTCATACAATAAAAATATTTTTCTCCTTCTTTCATACTCTTGTTGTGTGTTCCACCATCTTTGCATATTCTATCATTAGTTAGAAGGCCTCAAATAAGCTTTCTTTGCTTCGCTCGCTTGGGTACCAGCTAGGGAACTTCCTTCCTTATATAAAGCAGCTAATCTTCCAAGCAACAAAGGAATACAAGGTCTTGTCTTCAAGGCAATGCTAAAAGTTCCCCATCCAATGTGGGCAAAAAAGTGTTATATTGATACCATTCTTCCCTACTTTCTCATTACAAGCTTACAGAATAACGCTTATTAATTTGAATCTTTGAATCTTCTTCATGATTATAATTTTGCGCTTGAAAAATAGATGATAAGGTCTGTTTTTTAAAGCCACTAGCCTGCAAACCTGCCTGATATGGAGAACAACTTTCTGTGGAAATTCTTGTGCTTGCAGACAAAATAAAAGAAGCTTTACTCTTGGATAAGCATGAACCCAAATCATCTTCTCTATCATATACAGAACCTTATGCTTGCTAGGTCTCTTGGTCACCCATTGGTAGTGTTATCCACCATCAAGCTAA
>JACVBY030000062.1:0-53011 GCA_017589505.3 Metroxylon sagu
AAATCTATGCAATCACGGACCATTGCAGATGGTCAACAATTGCGAATTAGACCCCTCTCATTACGACCTAGAGCAGACATTCGAGCCTAGAACGAACGGTATCCGACTCAGAGAATCGAAGAAAAAAAAAAAAGAAAAAAGAAAATCATCGTACGAGAGAGAATGCGTTGATACTCTATATCCAAACCAGGAACTGGATTGAAGAAAGGTGGGACAAATTTGACTAACATAAAGCTCGACAAAAACTTCACTTAATCATTGGATTGCGCCTTCTAAATCACCAATGTTTGTGATAAGAAGTTGGCAGGTTGTGAGTTGTCATCAAATTTTGCTGAAAAAAAAATAGACGGTTTAAATAAAACATCAATGGGTTCCTTGGTCTCACATACCATTTTTTAGTTCTCATCTCTCTGAAATAAAGCCGTTGTGCAACGATTACAAATTTTTATCTATTTCTTAGCTGGAGACAACTTTAATTAATTTGTTTGTTCCAAAGATATCTTATAAAATTAACATGAGGAGATTTTTTCTTATCAATCATCATTTACAATTGTTTTTTGGTTTTTTTTTACAATTTAAGGGGGAAGAGCAAGGTGGTAAAGTAGATTGAGGAAAAAGAAAATACCAAGAAAGCCTATAAGTTTTCATGATGGGAAGAGCAAGGGTAAAGTAGATTGAGGAAAAAGAAAATATCAAGGAAGCCTATAAGTTTTCATGTAGGCTGTTTTGATTCTTTCTTTCCTTATTTCTTTTCACATTTTCTTATTTTTCATGCTTTTTTTCCAGAGCATCTCTTTTGTTTTATTGATCACTTTTTCCTTCATTTTCAAAGAATGATAGCATTGAAATGTTGACTTTCGGTTTCGTTACATGTTCTTTAGCACAAAGGAACTTGTATTTATACCAGCATAGGAGTAGACTGCGCGCCAAATCAATGCATACTTTGTAAAATGTTGGTTGGTGTATTAGTTATATTTCATAAACGTTCTTTAAGAGAAATTTTCAATAAACAATTGTATGCTTATTATTTGTTGCATAATTCTAGGATACTAAAGGGTTCAAAGAGGCACATTACTTATCTTCATCATTTTTTTTCTAATAAAATTTATTTAGACCATCTTGTTCATAGATTCATCTTTTATTATATGGTGCAAGAAAATTATCACCGTACGTGTTGAGTGGTTGTGAATTAAGCGAATACATGCAACAACACAACATCATGGACTCAATATTATAGGGATGAATATAGAAGGTAGCTTGATGACTACACTACATCTTTTATCCTTGATAAATTGCATTAATTGGATCAAATTTTATTTAAGACATTTTTAAACTCAAAATCATCATTTTTCATACACTTCTAAGGAATTATAATTATAAACGTTGAATTTTGTGGATCAGGTGATAATAAACAAAAGCATGATATCTTAGTTTCAAATATTTTATGCGTACTTCTAAATGACCAATTTGGTGAGCACATAACTTATTATAATAAGTCTTATTGAGAAAACTTTACTTAATGCAATGTAGATTCTAGGTTCATCATTCGTCAGACATGTATCATATATATCAAATGGCAGCGGATCTTGCAATTACAAACGATAATATAATATGATGTATTCCAATATTTTAGGGATGCTTTTAAAACATGGACTTGATGAGCACATCATGTAGTTTCAATAAATTCTATTTGGAAAAATTTTACTAAACTCAATCTTGACTCTAGATTCATCATTTTGTTGCATATTGTACATGATAATAATGTCTAATCTAGAAATAAACTACTATGTGGCATGTTGTTAAACTATTCTTGATGCTAGATTTAATTTGATATACCATAGATATAAAATGGAGTTATTAAACTCTAGATTCATCATTTTTCATTTGTATACAATACATATGAAACATTGATGGATCTAGTAATAGTAGATGGATCTAGTAGTAGTAGATGATAACATGATATGTTAGATTCAAATATTTTAGGGATGCTTTTAAAAGGTGGACCTGATGAGCAAATCCTTTATTTTCATTAAACACAATTCATAAAAATATTACTTAACCCTATCTTGACAATAGATTCATCATTTGTCATACATTGTACATGTTAATAGTAGTGGATCTAACAATAATGACAACATGATATGCTGTTCAACCTTGCTGTTAGATTGAATATTTGGCATACTAGAAAGGAATTATGATAATTTCAAATAGAGGTGGATTCTAGATTCCTTATTTGTCTTTAAAATACTAGATCTAAAAATAACAAACAATAACATGATATGGTAGATTCAAATGTTCTAGGAATGTTTTTAAAAGGTGGACTTGATGTACATGTTACTTGTTCTCAAAAAATTCCATTTCAAAAAGTTTTACTTAACCTAATCATATCTCTCAATTCATCATTTGTCGTATATATACCATACATGTCAAATGGCAATGGATCTAGTCACAGCAAACGACAAAATAATAAAATAGATACAAATATCTTAGAGATGCTTTTAAAAGTGGATCCAGTGATTACATCACTTATTTTTCTATAAATTTGATTTGAGAAAAGTTTACGGAACCCAATCTTGATTCTAGACTCATCATTTGTCGTATATTGTACATATTAAAAGGTAGTAGATCTAGCAATAACAAACAATAACATGGTATGGTAGATTCAAATATTTTAGGACTGTTCTTAAAAGGTGGACTTGATGTATATGTCACTTATTCTCAAAAAATTTCATTTCAAAAAGTTTTACTTGACTTGATCTTAACTCTAGATACATCATTTATCCTATATATATCATACATGTCAAATGATAGTGGATCTACTAATAATAAATGACAACATGATATACTGGATTCAAATATCTTAGAGATGCTTTTAAAAGTGGACTTGATTATTACATCACTTGTTTTCTATAAATTTGATTCGAGAAAATTTTACCTAACTCAATCTTAACTCTAGACTCATCATTTGTCATGTATTGTACATGTCAAATGGTGATAGATTTAGGAATAAGCGACAACATGATGTCTTGTTAAATGATTCTTGATGCTAAATTTTAATAAATAATAACATGATGAGTAGATTTAATAAGTGACAAATGGTGGTGGCTTTAGTGAAAAAAAAATAATAACATGATAAAGTGAAGAGAAGTATTCTAGGGATGCTCTTAAACTGCAATATGATGAGAAGTGGGGATTTCCTTCAAGCCAATCAACTTAAATCTTTTAAAAGGAAATTTAGAAGGTAGGAAAAGTGACAAAAGTAAGATTTATATATCTTTTCTTCTGTTAACTTTTTATGATTCACATATTATGATGCATATCAAAGGTGAAAAGTAGAATTTATGCTTTTTTTCCTTCTACTCCCTTTGTTGAGATTTTAATGGATAGAAAATAGTATTGATTCTCTTTTCTTTCGCTCCTACTACTAGAATTCTAATGAGATAAAAGTAGTTTATACTTTAGTTTTTCACTCTCATTGTTAGAATTTTAATGTATGAAAAGTAGATCTATGCTACTTTTTTCACTTTCACTATTTTCACTCTTCCATTCTCCTTCTCTATTGGGATTTTCATGGACAAAAAGTAAAGTCATTATTTTATACTTTAGTTTTTCTCTTCTATTCTCTTTTTTTGTTGCCTAAACCATGGTATACATCTTCTATTTATACTAGGGAGGTTCTTTTTATTTGAATAGAATTTTTTTTCTAGTTTTAAAAAGAGAAGATGCAAATTTTTTACTATACTATATAGATCTACTATGTATTTAAGTTGCATTCCTATTCTAGTTAGAAGAGGATGGAATTTTCATCTTCGCATGCTGGTGAAGTGTAGTCCTAATTAAATTACATTTCTCTCCTAATTAGAAGATAAAATAAATTATAAAAATAATAAAAATATTTTAAAAACTTTTAGATTTAGAAAGAAGCTAGACCTTGACTCTTGTGTCAATCAACCTTGCATACAATCATATCTCTAAATTCATCTTAGATTAAAAATTTTAGCTTTTAAAAATTTTAATACTCATTTGCATCCTAAATATAAAAGTCAAATTCTCGTACATCTTCCTCACAATGGCTAAAGTGATCTACATCAAGCCTATTGATCTTCTTGGATCAAATTTTATTTGAGCAAATTTACCTTAAATATTTTAACTCTAAATTCATTTTTTATAGTATGTTGCGAACAAACTCTTACCATTCACGTTGAATGGTGGCAAATCAATCCATCTACAATAATTGACAACATGGTATCCTGAGTTCATTTTAGAAAAGCTAACTTTAAGGTGCATTATTTATTTTCTATAAATTTTATTTACAAAATTTAGAAAGGTCATGCTTAATCTACTACTATTTTATGAAATATCCATATACCATAACATGTGGCATATTGATTCTGTAAGCTCAAGAAGGCAAACGACCAACTACAAGTGCTAATACTTATCAGAGTTGTCCTTGTACGAATGCTTCTACTGTTTGCCTATACATGCTTATGTATAGGCTTAACATTATACTATATCTAGCATGAAATCCAGTCTGCATGTGCCATTTCAAATTGGTCTTCTCATCATATTTGTTATTGTTAAAAATTATTTGACATAATGATTCGGGTGTAAAAAAAAAATGTTTAATTGTTTCGAGGTGCAGGAGAGAATAAACCGTAGAATGTTAAAAGACTATAATCTTAGTTCTACGGAACCATGCCATTAATTTATGAATTTATGATGCTTTGTGAAAGAAGGTTTTAGAGGACATCAAGCTTATTTAGAATTGGGACCATAAAGAAGCTGTCATTCTAATGATATATTGGAGGAGGTTATTGTGGCAAAACTAGAAGACATATTAGAATCATTGACACATGAATTTAACAGTGCCAAAATTGTTTTGTATTAGTTAATTCATAGCACTTAAGTCACTATGATTTGTCATCATCAACTTCTATGCCTTAATGTCAGAATGAGGCTGGTTATGGTGCAAATTTTTACAACTGATTGCCAATTCGATATCAATTTTTAAAAATTGTTGCCAAATTTTTAGCTGAGGAAACTCAAGGCAATAGAAGTGTTTCCCATGATACTTCAAAGGTCAGTTTTGGGCAAAAAGATTTACCTTAACCCTGGAAATATCTTAAGACTTGAGGAGAGTCTAAACAAAGGGGGGAGATGGAAAGGTTTGATGTATGGAACCAAAACAAATGTGATAGATATGAAGTTAGCAATAATGTTTATAGATATTGAAGTAGTTAAAAATGAAGCTCACTATGACAGTGGTTTGGGCTAAATAGAAGTAAATGGAAAAAAGAACTTATGGAGAAGATCTAGATATTGAAAGCAATGCTGTTTGTGTGCATATGTGTGGCCTTTTTGCTTCTTCCTAATGGTTATATGGATATTCTGTATTTTCATGGTTCCGTTCTGTTTAATGTAGACTTTGAAGATAGATACTTGGTTTTAATTTATCATGTAAATTAAGTGTGGAACATGTGAAATTGTTGATTGTAGCACTGCCTACAAATATGGGATGCTCCCATTTATGTCCTATGAATAATGTCGCTGATTCTAAGATCCATCTTGGACAGGAAAACATGTTTAAATTTAGAAATAGCTCATTAAAAAATCTATCTTCATTTTTTATCTTGTAATTATTTACACACAATTTGCCTTTTTCTTGCTGTATTCATACTTAATTTACTTTTTCTCTTGTTTTGTTTGTTGTGGGAATCCACCAACAAACAAGGCGTTAATCTTACTTATTGTACCTCTATTGGTTGAATAAACCCGAGATTTTTTTTCACTTTACCTCTTTCATATTCTTTTTATCCAAATTTCTTATTTATGCTTTTGTTGTGCCAATCTCTATTCACAGTCTTTTCGATCTTAACTTTGCATTTTGACTGATCTCTCTTTAAGTTAAGCATATCAGTCTTTTTGTGTTATAATATTACTATTTCTGCAATTTACAATGGTAGGCGCTGAATACGTGCCACATTTTGCATTGGGGACCACTCTAATTCCCACCGAACATTGCCTTCAATTGGTAGTTGCTAGCTTGATGGTTAACTGGGATCAATCGCACATGAATCTGTTGTATGGCTTTGGATAGTCAGCTGTATGTACCTAGAGTTTTGGCAATTTTGAAAGACAGAAACTTTACCAGCCTGAGGTAATAGGTCTCCTTTCTTCATGTTCTTACTTTAAGGTGAGTCATGTTTTTCTAATTATAAAAAATGAATAGGTATGCAGTTTATGTAGCTGTAGCTATTGTTTTGTACTTGTCAAACTTCTGAAAGTTGAGAATGAGTGGTGATTGGCTAGGTCTCTCCACTTAGGCTTTCTGTTTAACCAAATGTGGACAGAGTAGATGCTAGTTTGAGAATTGTGTTGCGAAATGCTATTTCAAGTTGGTGTATAGGAGCAATTGGCACTTTAGGGCTGCAAGAAAATAGTCCACTTGGTTTGGACTTGCTTTTGTTGACGGTTCCTTGTCTTTGAATTTCAATTCTTATTTCATCTCTTTCAGAGTTTCAAACTTTATTTTCAACTACAAGTACATGTAAAGTTTCCGAGAACCTTATTAGGCGGTCGCTCCTATTGATTGACAGAGTGTCGAGACTCTTTTAGTTTTGTTTATACTATATAGTAAATAAGGTCTTCCCTCGGTGCATGGAAGCATATTTTCTATAAGGAGTCATATTAATGTTTTGATGAGAAAGGGTATAATTCTTTTTATTAATTGAAAGTTACAATAGTTGGTAGATGGTATTAAGATTTTAAATTTTGTAGAACTCTTTATTATTTTTTTAATCTCTTTTATTTCTGTTATTTCCCTTTTCTTTTTATCTTTTTTTCCCTCTATTCTCTCTCTTTTTTTTCTTCTTTCTTTTCTTTATTTTTGTCCCTTTTATTTTCTTTTTTTACCATAAGATTGGGTTTTGATGTCTCATCCCCATTCCAATCCCGATCCCTTGTACATAAGAATGGGATGGGATAGTAGGGATGCCCCTTATTTCATTGGGACATAAGACTTTGAGTGGCACATCACAAGTTAAAGGTTTTATTTCATAGTTATATTGCCAAACTTTCTTTTCTTGCATTTGGAATTACTTTATACTCAAATCATGAGAAGGTATGATTCTATTCTACCATATTGGTGGGATAGGCTTATATCATAGGTACGGAAACAATCATCCTCTCTTGTTATGTTTTACTTCGATTCTCTAAACACAAAAATAGAAAGGTGACTTTATTCTTATGACAAAAGCTAGAATCCTAGATCATCATAAAACTAAATAATGTGTATTAAATATTTGTTTACTTATTTTTTGCACTTATTACTTTTAACCAAGTGCATACAATTCTAAGAAGTGGTGTGGCTCTTTTCCTGATTGGAAGTCAAAGTGTTTGGCTAAGAAAGTTATTCATAATCATACTGTCAAATATCTTTTCTTCGCTTATAAAATAGCTTCACATTCTCAAATGTTGAGAAGGCATAACTCTATCAACCAATTTGATGGAATAGGCTTGAATCATGGAAAATAGAAAAATTTTGTCTCTATTCACTCTCTAAACACAAAAAAAGGGCGGGCAGTTTTCTTGTGGCAAACTTCAGATCACCATAAAATTAATGTATGTTTAATATGTTTACTCATTTTTTGCATTTATCTTTTTAACCAAATTCCTGTTCTGTAGGATAAGATCTATCCTTCCAAACTGATACAGATAAGCTTTCCTTCCCTTCAAAAATCATTCAATAACTGGGGATCTTGATTCATGTTCCTTTTCTTCTCTCTTTGCTAAGGCGAACTCAAGTGTGGATTTGTTTGAGATTGTGCATCTCTTCTTCTAGTGATAAGCATACTTAAGCTTTCTGTAACTTTTTATCATCTCCCTGTTAATGAAAATTAGTCGAAAATCCTTGCCTAGAAATCTACCAATTAGGGAAAGAGGGCACCTTGTTCATCTCCTATAATCTCTTGAAAGAATGTGATCTTTTCATCAGTAACTCTTGCCATCTCTGATGGAAATCTTCTTGTTCCTTGGGCCACCTGAGCCTAAGATTTCCCAGCCAGAACAAAATATTTTCCTCCTTGGTCTGGTAGAACCTTCAGTGGAGGACTGAGGGTCTAAGACATCCATGGTAGCAACCCCAGATCCTTCTGCTGCAGCAGTGGACAAATTGATTCCTTTACCTTGAACTCATTGCTTTCTTCCCATGGCCACTCCACATATCTTCGTTGCCCCGCACCGCTCCTTAACGCTTTGTGTATTGGTTGCTTCCAAATGGCAGTATCGTCTGGCTGTGGGTTTTGCTACGGTGTGTGTGTGTTTTTGAAGTCATCTAATTAGAATCATTGATGGAAGAAAAGTGTTTTTGGTCATTTATTGTACATTGATCATCTCTTTCGCTCTAAGGCCATCTCCTTTCACCAACATTGGAGCCACCATATCAAGAGCTGCCGTCGCCTAGAGCCCCTTCTTTGCGAAGAAGGAAGCGGCTTTGTCTGCCATCATATGCCAGAGAAGGGAACGGTACTATGCACATAATTGAGTGGAATCAGTAAAGAATTTACATTTTATTAAAATAAAATTGGATGGTTAATATTTATTTTTAATATTTTAAAAAATAAAGAGTACAGTAGAAAAACCTTCTCCTATTTATTGACATACCAGGTGCTAGAATTGGGTTAAGGTTGCCACACCAAATAAGGATGGAATACCTGCTCGGAAAAGAAAACAGACCTAGTGACTTTTGAATGGAATACCTGTTCCGTTCCGAAAAGAAAACAGATTAGTGACTTTTGCATCGTATGAATGGTATACCTATCCTGAAAAGAAAACAGATCTAGTGACTTTTGCATCCTATACAAGCCCATGCATTCATGAATATAGGATATATATTTAATGGATTAATTATTCTGTATCGTACTAACTTGTCTGCACAATAATTTGGAAAATGAGTGCTCGGAATGGTGTGTCAAGGTTCATGCAATGCCTGCGATGATAACTATTTAAATTTCTTAACATATTCAATAAATTAATTCGAGCAAATCCCACTGAGATTCTGTGAAACTTTTGATTTAGAGCCATATATGGAATCGGTCAAACATTTTTTTTTCCCTTAATGTCTCATGGTGAAGCAGAGTTGATAGAAATTATTGTATTTAGTGAAGCTTATACGTAATTTACGGTTGAAAGAAGAATCTCCAAATAAACTTTCTTTCTTTCTTTTTTTTTTTTTAAAAAAAAATCTATATACAATTAAACATTATAATTTTGATGATTCCATTTGATTCTTATCACTTGCTGATCCATAAAATTATCAATTCAACTTTCAAGGTGCTGGCAACAATTACCAGCTTTATAGCAAGGATGCACCAATAAAAATGAAGTCAACAAATTAGTGACCTCAATTTGTATTTAATTTATCGTTGAACCACGGTCCTATAAAAGTTTCCTCAATAACAACTCCCACGCTATAAATCTTATTGTAATACATACGTATATTATATTTGGAAATATTAATTCCCTCAAAAATATTTGGAAATATTAAAGCCTATGGTCACTCGAGACAAGAGTATAAGGTGTGACTTAGTGATGTAAGAGACGGCAATTTGCCTTCTCTATTTGCACAATATCATCGCCTAGTGGGACGATCTAAACGACTATTGGAGCCAAAAATCCAGCAGACCTTGCTCTTTCCTACACTTTAACTAAAGCCTCGTTTCCTTGTACAATCATAAATCCAAAATATCATCCAATAAGGTCTCTTTTTTTTCCTATGATTTTTACGTGTTCAGTTGATCCAAGGGTTCTTGGACATAGTTCTTTAAAGATTGTCACTATTGCGAGAAGAATGGGGAATGCTAATTCTAGGTGTTTGTGAACAACTTGTAAACATCCTTCCATTGTAATTTTAGATGGTTGCATTCTAAGTTTATTTAGGATTTTTCCTGTTTTATTCATCCTTCTGCACTTGTACCATGTACTCCTCCTCACAAGGTCGAAGAAATAAATTAATTAGTTAATGCTTGCCTTTACTTAAACATCTTCTAAGGCCACAGCGGCTTAATGAAAAAGCGTGTAAGACATAGAAGAATGGAATGATTATGGGATGGATGACTTGACCGTTCAACTTTATATGCCAATGTAATGCCCAAAATAGACCACAAAGATGTGATTACATTATGGATATGTGGGGTTTATTTTTTAATATAAAGAAGCTTCCATTGGGGTGTTATATATAAACAGTTGAAGTGGATATCAAGTTTTGTACTTGAAGCTGAATGCTGGTATGGTCTATATGGTTTCCCTTCCGTTATACCGCTCTGTTAAGATGAATTGTAAAGGATAGGTGTATCATATCAACTTAGTGATACATCACACACATTTCCACACAAACACATGCAAACACTATAACTGAGGGAGGAAAAATGAAAAACCATTCATAGTTTGAAATATTGACATTGCTCCATCTGAGCTATGTAAATTTTCTAAAAACTTGTTACATGGTAAATTTTTATATATTATTTTTGAAGAAAGAAAAAAAATATCGGTTTTGCCCTTGTTCGATGCAGCCAACATATTCTAGAGTACATCTAATGAAAGCCGACATATTTGAATTATAAATATATACTATGCATCAGTTGCAAGATTCTCCTTAGATGAGTGTATAGGCATTCGTGCTTATAATTAGACTGATTAGATGGCAGAAATACCATTTTTTAAAAAAAATATAATATTAAACTAAAGAATTTTTGGTAAATAATTTTAAATAGAATTATAGAAAAGTAATTGGTTCAAGCTCTTCTTGATCCACTACTACCTAACTTCCATGAAAACAAATTCTTTTATAATAAATGATGTGTCTAATGTAACTTTCATAATTTTTGGTAGATACTTATTGGCCAATTGTTACCATTTAGCTTGTGTAGATGAAATTTTTTACCACTAAATGACAAATTATAAGGTTAGCCTAGTGAGCAAGTGCCACCGTCTCACTCATAGGAAAGTGATCTAATTAGATGCACAAACTACAAAACTTAAAACCTTTCTAGTTTGTAGCTAAACTAATAATGTTTCATTTTACTAGCAAGATTTTATTTTTCAATGGTAAACTTATCTATCATGTAATAGTCAGAGATAGATTAGGTTTGAGATGGATAAAACTTGTCTATCTTTAACCTTTGGGAATTATTTCTCCGTAGTTTAATGATGAACGGAGAGAATCTCGGCTCAAATAATAAACCATATTACCAACTTTACTTTGAAGTCTACTTCTCATAACAATATACTTGTTATTGTAAATAGATTTAGTGGAAATAAGTAAGCCAGAAACAAATGCGGAACATCATTTACCTAGAAATTAGAAAAGTTTAGATTGCTATTGCAACATATAGTGACCGATTTTCAAGAGACCTATGGTAATCCTATGTCTTCATGTTTTTCACTTCTTAGCATCTTTCATTGATCAATAATAACCATGCACTTTATAAGAAGTTTGGCTTCTTTACAAGAAAATATGCGCAGCATTACAGCAATACAGTTTGGTTCCTCTCTCATATATAATTTGACATGGGATGATGTAAATTATTTTTATATAAGCCATAAAACCAAGAAGCAATATATAGTGAACATGAGACATATAAAGGGGAAAAAAGGATTAAAAATCAACAATGCAAAACAAGTAAAGGAGAAGCCACTTGAAAAATTTGATTATATATTGTTGCAATTATAGTTTGTTGTATATTTATCCCTTATAAATCACTATTTATATGAACATTTCTTATTTCATCTTGATTTTCCAATACTGCTTCAATTAGTTTCAATAAGTAGCCATTTTGATATCACTATTTCACATTAATATCTTTGATAAATTTATGCAAAAGTACAATCGTAAAAATTATGGTATTTATCCCTTAAAAATCACTATTTGTATGAATGTTTCTCATTTCATCTTGATTTTTCAATACTTCTATTAGTTTCAATAAGTGATCATTTTAATATCACTATTTTACATTATTATCTTTAATAAAATTATGCAAAACTACAATAATGAAAGGAGAGATCGAGAATCTTTAAGAACACAAAAAAATATAAAATTATTTTGCTTGTGAAATAATGACTTATTTTCGTCCATATCCAAAACCTTAACAAAGGAAGTGCTTTATTTTTTATTTTTTTTTAAAAAAGTACCAAAAGATACCATTGCATGCATTATAAAAAAAAAAAAAAAACAGAGAATATCTGTGCTTGCATGTGAATACACCGTTTTATATAATAAAATCTTTTTATTTTCTAAATTATTTTTACAGACTTTTTTATGGCAATAACTTTATTGTTTTGAAGATGAAGGTGAAAACAAAAGCCAGCTTTGACAGGATTTCTAACCAAATTTTTACAATCCGTATGCAGTATTTCACTTAATTTCAGAGAAAAAATATTTTAAAAAAAAAACAACACCACCAAACATATAGCTCTGATTTTTTTATGTTAAAAGCTTTCCAGAAGTTTACTCATGAATTTCGGCCATTCCAAAAATCTTTCAGCATACAAGCCACCATATCCTTCCACGGTGGCCCAAATCGCAGCTGTCACCTTTGGATTTAGCGTATCCAACTCGTCCAATACAAACCCCCGAAAGCCCGAAGAATTAAATCTCCCTCCCGCCCGCGAGCCCACCGTCCCCTTCCATTGTACTGACAACTCCGGCACAACTCCGGCACCATAAATGCCCTTTTCTATAAGAGCAGCCAAGAGACGCCAAGCGCTCCACAACCCGAGTTCCCAACCCTTCCGATATCCCACCCCACCCCACCCAGCTCCCCTTAAACCAAGCCATAATATCATTTACCTCAGACCGACCATGTCCTTCGACAGCCGCCGCCACTCCAAGGCCTACCGCCTCAACTGGGGCCACGGCCGGGCCCTCCTCCGCTTCACCTCCGAGTCGTGGGTGCAAGGCATACATGGGCACCTCAACCCGGTGTACTTCCGCTTATCGGTTCAAGACAGAGGCTGGATCAACACCGGCCCGGACGAGTACACCCATCTCTGGATTTCACCCTTTCTTCGCCGGAGCTGGATCGACAGCCTCCGGAACTTCCTCGTCCCGGAGCACACCGCCTCGTGGCCGTCCCTCTCGGCCTTTCTCTGCTCTCACCACCGAAGCCTGTAGTATGATTATGCACAGAATACGGGGAGAAGCGTACGACGCCGCCCGGATGGCGGCGTTTCTCGGCCACTGCCTGATGTGGATCACCGTGGATTTGATGGTCACGATCGACTACACCAATGGCGCGATCGGGGAGTGGGAGGAGATAGCCACCGACGAGGAGGGGGAGGAGGAGGAGGAGGAGGACGAGGACGAGGAGGATCAGGATGACGATGGGGATGATATGGAGGTGATGGGGAACCGGGGGTTGACGCTGGAGGAGATCGAACAGCATGTGATGGTGGCACGCTTCTCGGTGCCAGGGCCTGCGGAGGTTTGCGTGATTTGTCTCGAGGAGGTAAGCAGAGGGTTGATGGCCGGTTGGCTTCCATGTAGCCATATTTTTCACCCCTACTGTATTACTGCATGGTTATCGAGGAAGGGAGTGTGCCCGCTATGCCAGCGCGTGGTACCGGCTAACTGATGTATACGTGTGTTTTTTTTTTTTTCCTTCTTTTCTTTTGTTTTTAACACCTAAAAAAGTGTATCATTTCCTTTTATTTTTCTTCTTTATTCGACAGTGAACTTCTGCAACAATTCTCATGGCCATCTTCAGTTGCTAGCAAACATACATATTGAAAAATTTTCTTATTTGTACTACTATTAATTATTATAATTTTAATTTTATAAAATTTATTGAACGAATTTGGTTCAATGGTATAAATCGGATGAGCTCATTATTGAATAAAAATTATAATTCATATAGTTTGAGCATGAATGCACCTCTATTGGATGATGTGGTTGACGATTTGTATGGACCTAAAATCCAATAGTGACCCGTAATAAGAAGGCTTATTAGAATTTCCTTTTAAATAGGCTAGATCCCCTCTTTTCTTCTTATTTTTCCATCGAAACATCACATAAGGGAGGAGCAAGAAGAGAAAGACTTAAGCTTCTTTGGAGCTTCTGCACTTTTCTCATAATGGCACAGACAAATATAAAAATATTATTATTGCTATTTGGTATTCTAATTACCCATATGAGATCCTTAAATCCTAGCATGTGGCATCAGAGTGGGCATATGTGATTCATAACCCAAGTTTTTCTGTAATCGCAATATGATTTCATACCTTATTTGGATGGTTACGGTTTTATACCTATTGCTCATTGATCATATATGAATATTTGTTGTAATCATATTTATAAATTAATTATAATAAGTAAGATTATGTCGGCTAAAATCTTAGGGATTTTTTACTTTTTTTTAATCCTGAATGGAAATTTTTTCTACGTTAATATGGATTAAAGTTTTCTTTTTTAATTAGTTTACCTAATCCTAGATTAGGTTTATTAAAAAAACTTAATTTAACCTTTATGAAACAAAGGAAGAAGATGATGTGATTGGATCTATAGGTTTTGGGGCCCAAATCAGTTTTGGCCTCTTTTAGTAAATTACCCCTTTTTGGTCCAAACAATTTTGAGCCAAACTCTAACTTTGGGCTAATTAGTCAAAGGCTCTTTTGAATTAATTGTTTTATTAGACTAAGATCTTATTTTTAACTTATTGATAGGCCTGTTCATGAGTCCAAATTAATTGCAACCCAAAAATTAAATCTAAGCCTATTGATTATAATAATAATTGCCACTATATTTATTTATTTTATGTTTTATGGTTCAATTATTATTGCTATTTAGTTGTTGATAATTTATATCATATTCTGAAATTTATATTGGTTGTAAATTATATTTTGGCTTCATGTAAGTTTAATACAAATAATATATATTTTCTTCCTTGATTTACAATAAATGATTTATGTGCTTTTATGTTTAGAATATGTGCATAAAACATAAATGATGGTTAAATTTAAGACATTTAGTATGAATGTAATTGATTATTATTTTGTGATCTGAGTAAGTACATACGGTTAGTGTACCTCATGTTGAGTGGTCGCTTGCATACATTTAGTTACGTATGCATGTTGTTGTAGGTATATTGGATATTTTATTTTTAGAAGAATTTTACAAGTTGATGTGGATGCTTGGTTGCCAAAGTGGCTTACCCATTGCGGCTTGTAAAATTTCTTTCCATATCGGCGTTGCGAGATCCTAAGTTACAATATATAATTGCCTGCCCAAAGGAGGTTATCAAGCATTGTAATTCTAGAAATAAATATATAGCATCTAATGTTAAAGTGTGCATTGGCTTAGGGGATCTATATGCTCAAAGGGGATTTTTTCTTAAAGGCTAGTGTATTCTTGTGGTTGGCTTCATGTGGAGAGATTTCACTAGCATATTACATTCTTTGCCTAAAGGAGAGTTTGTAACGATGCATGAGACTTTCAGGATGTGTATAGTCATTTATGTTGATACTATTTTACTATTTATAGCCTGCATTCTGATATTTTATATTTTTTATCTTAATTAAAATATATTGCACTTTTGTCTTGAAAAGTCTTCTTTCTTTTGAACAATAACTATGCTACTATTGAAATTTTACCAGAATAATTGCCAACCATCAAAGTGACCGCAGCCATTAATCAGCATATACTCAGTGCGACCGTAGCCATACTATTCATTAATGTATACTACAGCCATTAATCATCATATACTAGGTGTGACGTAGCCATACTATCCATTAATGTACTAGTACGCAATACATCAACAGGCAAGTCCCTCCCTCAGTACGCAATACATTACTAGGCCTCTCTCACTATAAAATGTAAGGCATCACTAGGCGAGTCGCTCCCATGGTGCACAAGTGTCATTAGACAGTATTGTTTATACATACTGACAAATCGTATGCCAGTAATACGTGTCGAACAATCTAACCTAATGATACTTCTCTTGCTCAGGCTAGTTACATACTAGTATCTAACGTGATAAATTCAACCATGTTACCCACCATGACTTTGTTCTACACCAGCCTGCCTCTCATACTCTTAAGCTTTTCCTCGATTCCATTGGTTTAAACGAGTTAAGAATTCAATCCCCACTACTATAATTAGTTCCATGTATTAATAATACCCTTCACACATATCATATCCCTCAACAAATTAATCCACACCATACCACATCCAAAATATCTAAACTCATGATCTCGAATCAAAACCAAAACCATTCATAACAAAATAATATATATCACTATATATAATCAAATCCACAATAATCCATAATGCTCAATTCAAATCATATTGCGAAAAATTAACATTAAAATATAATATATGCATGCATACATGATATGAAAACATATGCACGATAGTAGGTGTAGACTTATGCCTCATATCAATATAATATATTTAGGCATGCAAGACATAAAAATATACTGTAAAATAGTATGCAAGACATAAAAACATATTGCACAACAGTAGGCTATTCCAAATAACTTTCTCAATGCAAGCTAAATAATCAATGATCACCTATAATTAAGAATAAATAAATAATTAATTTATTAAAATTTATAATTAAAAAATTATCATTTTACTCTTATAGCCCAACATTTAAAAATGACAGATTCTACCCCTCTATTTCAATGATTACTAAACCTTACTTAACTATTTTTAACCAAAATTTAATTATTTTCTAATATTTTTAATTTTCATCAATTTGTCTATATTTACAAAAATGCTCCTACTAACCTATGTATGCTTAATCACCTCATAATTTACCTTAACCATTATTCCATTTAAAATAATATTAACTAATCACAATTTCTGTTTGGCAGTAGGTTTGCTGAATTAAAAATTAATTGAAGGTCAAGTCTCTCTTCTTCAAGTCCAGATTCACTTGATTCTTTAATTTCAATTGGTCTATTTCCTGTAAATCAGAACCAGTTTTCTGATCTCCAATTAGACTGATGACATGAATCAGATTGGATTTTAACCGGCTTACTGGGTTTGAGTTTGACTCAGGAATCAAGTTTTGTTATTATTGATCCAGATACATGATTTGATTCATTGGATCGACTATGTACAGGAACAAATAATGTCAGGTCCAGTTTTAAACTGAGCTCAGGTCAAAAGAATTCAACAGAAATGGATTACAAACCAGTTGAGTTTAAATTAAAAATCATATAATTTCAAACCAATAAACCAACACAATGTTTAATCTTATCTGGTCTAACCTCATTTAATGGTAAACTGAATCATAGCCTAACCCAATTGGTTTGACTAAACCATTAAGGTGCCAGTTGCCTAGTTCCTTCTATAGTCAAGGCCCGATCATCAACTAAAGAAAACAGGGTCTTCTTCTTCATCGTTTCCAAAAGATCTAACCACGTCTATTGATCTCCAAAACAGACAAATCTCTAGTCCCTCACAATCGATCTACAATCAAAACTACCACTTACCTAAAACATCAATAAAGAAAACTTTGCTGCCTTCCAAGATAGCACTGGAAAGAGGACATTTCTCCGGAACTATGGCTGATTACCCAGTTCATCCGGCCGATCCAAAATTTCAGCCGGCCCATAATCAAACAGAGAAGACATCACGTCCTCTTCCCATTCCCTTGCTACCCGACGCCCAGCTCCATTTGAGTTGGATTCGGCTGAATCAACAAGAAAGCGCTGCTTTCTTCTTCCCAGAAACCAGACCCGATGGCCATTTAAAGAAGGTAAGAGTCTTCTTCTTCATCCCAACACCCTCTTCCCACCGATCCAAGACCGGCCAAAGCTTGGTTCTCTCTTTGAGATCCAAAGACCTGATCGAAAGAGAGCTAGGCCATGAACCAGAACTTCACACGATCTCATTCTCCGACCAAGAACCAGATCCTCATACGGTCGCAACCTCCGGCCAAGGACCAGAACGTAGATGAGCAAGATCCGGTTTCTGGCAGAGCTAATCACAGGTCCCAAACTATTCTAAGAGTTCTAACCATTCTATCTTCTCCCCAAATATGATTCAAGAGGGCTGAACAGAGGTTTTAATGGACTTAACTGGTAACGATCTGATCCACAGCGGCGCTCGGCGACTTCTCAGGTTCGGACCTCCGCTGTTCCTTCCCCACTCTCTCCGATCTATCTATTGCACACCCTATCAACCGAAATCAGCAAGGTTTAGAAGCAACAGCGGATTGGAACACATGCGCGTCCAAGATATTTATTTATAGCTACTCCCATCGTTACAAAGGATTCAATGAAATCGAAATTTCTGAAACTAGAATGGCCCGTTCGGTGGGGAACGAGAGGGTGAACAACATATCCCATCCATTTTAAGAAAAAAAAAAAAAAAAACTCGTTTCACCTCATTTATTAATTCGTTTTGGTTTAGTTTATGGTTTAATCTGGTTTAGCTTAATCCTTGGTTTTTATTTTCTTAATCATCACAAGAATGATGTCAACCTACAAAGCGAGGTAGATTAGCTCTCTCGATTTTAAAAAGTAAAATCGAAATGGAAACTCCGAATCGAAAATCAGTGTATCACACTGAAGCCGTCCCCTTGATACGGTCAGTTGAATCCGACCCTTATTTTCCCTCGATTCCAATAACGAAGGCAGGATAAATGGACATCAAAGGTCAAAAATTTAAATCCTCGGATCCGACGGTCCTCCACACACGAATACTGCCCACTTGGTCCATTGTACCGTAGCACCAGCACCATAAATGCCCTCTCCTTAAAACTAGTGGAAGAGCCCTCCCCCTGTAATCCCTCGCATCTCGTCGAGCACTCGCCTGGAATCAAGAGTGCTCGATCGAGCGTACTCTCGATCAAAGCCCATGTCGTCACCGCAGCAAGACATATCGCTGCAACTGGGGCGATGGCCGGGGATCCTCCGCATCACCTCCGCGTCCGCGTCGGCCATGGACATGCCCTGCCTCCTCAACCGGTTCATCTTCGTGCTATCCTGGAAAGCCTTCGAAGCAACTAGTTTAATATATCATCTTGATGCCACCCAATGTCCACCCTATGTTCTTAATAATATTTTGAATATCGGAAATCTATTATCTAAAGATCCTTCTAATAAAGATCTATACCTTTTACGTTTTAGGTGAGGAAAAAAAAAAAAAAAAAAAGAGGACGAAAAAGGAAAAGAAAAACGGTCGAACGAGTTCAATTTATTTTTTTGAGACAATGAAAGAGGACACAACATCAGGGAGAAGAAAAGAGTGAGTGTACTGCTACAGGACCTGACAAGGAACAATTTCATTTCATCACAGATGCACACGCACACACGCGCACAGAGTTGAAGCGACGCCCTAATCGCCGATGTTGTTTGACAGCTGAAGTCGGCAGATGGGGCAGGTAGCACTCCTCTCGAGCCAGTTGGTGATGCACGCTGGATGGAAGACGTGCCTGCAAGGCAGCCACCCAACCCGAGTTCCAGTTACTATGCCCTCTAGGCAGATAAGGCAAAGACTTTCTCCCATGAAGGTACCGACAGTCAGATGATGTGCAATCGCAGCAGGAGTTAAACCCCTCTGCAATCCGACTGCCTCAAGAAACGGAGCCAACTCCGCCTCGTCGTCATCGTCGCCATAAAACTCCTCAAGAAACGGAGCCAACTCCGCCTCCCCGTCGTCGTCGCCATCGTCGCGATAAAAGAATAGAAAGAAAGTTAGAGAAGTGAAACCAAACATGATTCAGTACCAGGGCAAAAGAGGAGTGAAACCAAATATGATCCAGAAGAAGTACCAGAGCAGAAGCATCGCCGGAAAGCGGAAGAAACACAAACAAAGGAAAGCGGAAGAAACACAAACACCACAAACACCACAAAACACTTGGAGACCGAAGCGGGTAGAGGCTGGAATTTAAGATGGAGTCTTATTGTGCGGGAAAGGAGGGAATGAGGAGAAGACCCAAGCTTCCTTCCTCCTCTCCACTCCACTTTATCCATTTGACAAAGGTAAATTATGTAATCCTAAAAATTTAATTAAAAATTAATTAATGATAATTAAATTTAAATTATAAGTATATTTTTTTTATTCAATATGAGCGAATTCCAACATATCAACATCCGAAATCCTAGCTCCCCACTCACTTTACTCTCACGTTTCAAAACCATGAGCATAACATGACCACAACGAAACGATGAAAGCACGTGCATTAAAATTAATGGATAAGGATCAGCATAAAGTTTAATAGTATTTTAAAAATAATATAATTTAATTTCGATAACTTATCTATATGATAAGAGACACCTTAAAAAGTTGGTACATTGAGATTGATCAAATCATACTAACTTATTCTAATTGAAAAAAAAGGCTTTCTCTACTTAGCGGAATTGCTGAAACTTTTTTATTTAGGATGCAAATTAATTTCAATTATTTAAATGAAATATTGAGTATTAAGATAGAAATAATTGATAGTTAGAAAGAAATTATACCCTTAATAAGGGCTAAAAACGAATCGTAGGGTGGATCTACGGCTTTCCCATTTCATCACAATATGAATCCAAGCTAATAATGCTACATAATCTTTTAAAAAAAAAAAAAAAAATTCAACAGTGAATACATAACATTGCTGATCCACTGAAAACTTTATATGTGCGAACCAATTCTTGAGAGCTGATTCAAGAAGGGTTGCTTTGCTTTAAAACTGATGCAAATTTTGAAATCAATCTTACCTCGATGGCCATGTTTCTCAAATCACCTTGAACTTGTATTCCTTCCCCGAGTGGCCAAAGTACCAGGTTAAAGGAAAAAGGGTGTCGGCAACTAATTTGACGAGTCAATCCACGTTCGGGAAAAGGACTCTGATGCATTCAATAAATAAACCCTACTTCATTTTGTTTCTCCTACGAGTGGGGAGGCAACAAGAGGACGCTCTACAAACAAAGAAATTTGTTTATCAAAATACAATTTATAAAAATTTATTTAAATAAAATAAATTTTTAGTAATCTTGTAACATTATAAAAATCTTAATTTATGATCAAATTACTTATTAAAAAATAAAATTCTTTTAATAAACATAAAAGATTTATAAAATATTCTAACTTATGATTAAATTACTTAATAAGGTTTAAAATTCTTTTAATAATTATGAACAACTTATAAAAAATCTAACTTATGATTAGGTTACTTACCAGCTTCAAATAAAATTAGAGAGAATAAATAAAATTGATGAAAACTAATCCTCATGCTTTAAGGCTTTATCAACCTTCGCGTTCCTCATGCTTTTAAACTATTGATTTATCGCCTCAATTGAAACCTATTTATAGAGATATTTCTTAAGTTTCCACTCTTCATAGGTTTCTAATCTCTTAAAATAAACTTTAAGATAATAATTTTTTAAAGAAAACTAAAGAGATATATATCCATTAAATATTTAAAAATATATTTTTGATTTAAAACTAATTTCTAAGTTATCCAATATAATTTTAAAATATAAAAATTTGAATGAAAACATAAAAATCATCCTTATCTCAATCAATGGTAATTTAATAATTTATTTAAGGTTCGCCAATAATGATAAATGTTCATTAAATTGCTTCCAATTTGAGTGATTTAAGTTAACTCAATACTAAATATCATGAATATAGATTCAATCAAAAAAATTTAATTATATTATTTTTTATAATTTTTTAAATATAATTTAATTAAATTATATTTTAATCTAAAGTAGATTAGAAGATGTCGATCTCATATATGTACGGAAGAAGAGATTGTATATACTTGATTGGGCGGCCGGCGTGGGGGTGGTGTTGTTTACTGGATATGGTTAACACTTTTATAGTTCAGCGAAGCAACAATTATTGCTAAGAGCATCAGAAAAAGCCTTGTCAGATGACGGAGCATAAAGAGCCAAGGAACTCTTCTGGGTATTCACAACAATCCTAATCGAAGGATCCGTTTGCCTATTATATCCCCTTCTAGTTTCGGATAGGTACCGTTATGAGATAACAGGGAAAGTTTAATAAGGACATGAGCTTCGTACCAAGAAGTTTGTCCTTTATAAACATCAATGCCACACTATCCTTATTAATTTATTTCCTATGGATGAAAGAACAAAAATTTTCAACCAACATAATTAACTAAAAAAAAGGTGCAGTTAGATATAAATCATGGCAGAAAGTGAAAATAAGTTAACGCCAAAAAAGGTT
Organism: Metroxylon sagu; assembly: GCA_017589505.3. Lineage (NCBI taxonomy): Eukaryota > Viridiplantae > Streptophyta > Magnoliopsida > Arecales > Arecaceae > Metroxylon > Metroxylon sagu. The sequence continues at coordinate 22,184 of JACVBY030000062.1, forward strand.
TCATTCAACAAGAGAAGGAGCTAATCACTTTGACATGAACTAAAAAGGATGTTTGCAATACTAAGAATCTGTTTGAATTAGTTGTTGACGTCTATTGAAATGTTTTTAAGTAGCTATTGATAGATAACTATTAACTACTAGCTAAATTAATAGTTAATTCAAATAAGCTTTAAATACTGATTCTCGATAATTACACAAACAGGACCAACAATTCAAAATAAAAGAGGGATCTTTTATTTTAACTAGTGGCTATCTGTAGAGTAGTTTGGCTTGTGGAGCAATTGCATTCAAGTTTCATGAACCTGGAGAAAAGCTTGATGGTTGTGGATCCCCTTGTAGTTTATTATCACGTAGCGCGAGTCATCTTTGTCCCTTTGTACCCATTTCTTCACTGAGCAAACCTCAGTTGCGCACCGGTGGTAGCTCCTGTCACAACCGCCATTAATCAATTTAATAGAGAGCTACCATTTAGTTAAAGATGCTCTAATTCTCAAAGTAAAGGCAACACACTCTAAAGAGAGAGAGAGAGAAAGAGAGAGTGTGTATTTATAACCAATATCTTACGTATATGCTGAGGCCTAGAGTTCCATGAAAAGGCTAAGACTGCATTTAGTTTTCAAAAACATTTTTTTTATTTTTATTTTTTATTTTTATTTTTTAAAAAATAATTTGTATTTTCTATTTTGTAATCTTTAAAGAATGTATTTATTAAGTGAAAATAAAAATTATTTTTTATTTTTTATTTTCATTATAAATAATATCTTCTAAAAGTGTAAATAAAAAAATAAAGAAATACCATCAACTTATATGGTAGTATAATATATAAGATATAATATTATGATATATATAATAATATTATATGATATATGATATAATATAATCCTATATATTATAATATATTATATATAAATTACATATTATAATAAAGATTAATAATATTATAAATATATATTATATATTTATCCTATATAAACTTTATATTATGTGTAATATATTATATAATATATTATATATTATAATATTATACTATAATAATAATTAATATTTTAATCTATGATATACCATTTATTATTGACATAATATGTAATATATAATTCATATTAATAAAATATTAATAATATGTTACATATTATAATAATTACTATTATATGATTATAATATATTTATAATATATATCATTACTTTTTTCAAAAAATATCTTAGGCCGTAAAAACATTACTTTTAAAAGTAAAAAGAGGAAATAAAAGTAATACCAAATTAATTCTTTGTTTTGTATTGTCTTCTTTCTTTTCATGGAAGATAGAAAAAAATATTTTCAAATTATTTTTTATTTTCTTTCATTTAAATTTATGTTTTTAAAAAATTATTTTTATTCTCATCCAATAAATATATTTTCATAAGTATTTCTTTATTTTTTATGAGAATTAAATATAAAAATTAAGACTGTTCTTGAAAACTAAACACGCCTAATTTTTTAAGTTAAGAGCACCAGAACTTTTTATTAGTAGAAGCAGAAATTAGCTCCCTTTTGATGTCTACCTCTCTCTACGAATCTCATTTTGCATACCATGGAAAAGGGTTGTTCTTCACGGACTTCTTCCCATTCCTGCGCCGCTTGAACCCATCGTCCAAGTTCTCCACATCTGACATCACCCTGAATTGGACCGAAGGTCCTTCGACTTCCCTCAGGCTCGCCACTCCACTCCTACATTTCCATACCATCAACATGATCGCAATTAAACCACGAGCACATATGCATCAAAATCAATGGAAAAAGGCCCAGCACAAAGCTCAGCAATGTCATAAAAACAACAGTTGAATCTCGTACTTACCTTCTGGTTCTATGCGAGAATAGACCATAAAAGATAGCTAGAGAAGTGAAACAAAACATGATTCAGAAGAAGATGTAGCAGGCCAGAGGCATCACTGGAGTGAAATGACAAGTGAACGCCGCAGAAAGTGCGGTGCCGAGCACCCCGACGGCAGCCTTCAATATTTCCTTCATCTCGTACTCAAACCTGAGTAAGGAATGCCTACTCCCTCACTTCTTGATGTCTTAAATATCCCTACGTTGAATGTTGAAAGTCATATCCCTACGTTTGAATTGAATGATTCCATTATGTGCATGATGTTACGTCCTTATGTCCCTACCTTTCCATCACTTTGAGTTCCTCATATCCCTACGTTTGAATTGAATGATTCCATTATGCTCATGATGTCACGTCCTTATGTCCCTAACTTTCCATTACTTTGAGTTCCTGATATCCTTATGATGTTACCCTAACTTTCCATTACTTTGAGTTGCCAAACTTTCCATTACTTTGAGTTCCTCATATCCTTATGATGTTACGTCGATTGAGTTGAATGTTGCTTTCTTTTGTGTATGTTTATCTTATATGTATGTTTATCCTACGATCTTACTTTCCATTACTTTGAGTTTCTCATACCCTTTATAATGTTAAAAAATGTTTACGTTATGTTTTCACCCTAACTTTTCATTACTTTGAGTTCCTCGTATCCTTATTATGTTTTGAATGATGTTACGTCCATTGAGTTGAATGTTACTTTCTTACTACATTCTTATATTATTTTAAGAGAAATCCCTATGCATATCTTGATAAACTTGACTTATAAATATGTAATATTTTTTCTTTTCTATCAGCATTATTTTGAAGTATTACGCTAGCGAACGGATTCAAAATCTTGGCATCCGATTTTATCTTCAATGTGATCTTAGCCAGGCTCTCCACTCACCCTACTCTCATGTTTCGAAACCATGAGTATAATATGACCACGAAACCATAAGCATAACATGACCACAACGAAAGCACATGCATTAAAATTAATAGACAAGAACCAGCATAAAGTTCAATAGTGTTTTAAAAATAATATTATTTAATTTTGGTAACTTACCTATGTGACACATAATACCTTACAAAGTTGATACATTGAGATTGATCAAATCATGCCAACCTATCAAGAAAGTTCTAATCGAAAAAAGTTTTCTTTGCTTAACTGAATTGCTTGAAACTTTTTTATTTAAGATGCAAATCAATTTAAATTAAAATTTGCAAATGATTAGAATTAATAAGAGCCATCTAATTCAGCTCAAAATACAATTCCTTCAAATGTCTGTAAAAACAATCTTAATCTCTCTATATAAAAGAAATCTTTCTCCTTACTCGAGTCATGAAAAATTGATCTAAAAGTGTAGAACCTTCTTCTTATCCATTTTTTATTCACCTGAGAAAAACTCCAACTTTGACTGATCGAATAAAACTACAGCTGATATGAAAAAAACTCCAAAAAAAAATACTCTTGCACGAGTAGTCGCTTTTAAACACCAGCATCCAATAGAACTGCATGAGAGGTGTCCTTCACAAAGAAAACATCATCCAACAAAACATCATTCAATATAATTAATGGCAGCAGTAACAATGTGATATGAATCCAAACTAATAATGCCACATAATCTTTTCTTTTTTTAATAAAAAAAAAATTTAATAGTGAACGCATAGCATTACTGATTTGTGATGTTAAAAATTAACAGTGGCCGTGCTGATCCACTGAAACTTCTATATGCAAACCAATTCTTGAGAGCTGATTCAAGAAGAGTTACTTTGCTTTAAAACTGGTGCAAATTTTGAAATCAATCTTACCTGGATGGCTACATTTCTCAAATCACCTTGAGCTTCTATTATTTCCCCGAGTGGCCAAAGTACTAAATCACCTTGAGCTTCTATTATTTCCCCGAGTGGCCAAAGTACTAGGGTCAAGGAAAAAGGTGTCGGCAACTAATTTGACGAGTCAATCCACGTTCAGGCAAAGGATTCTCATGTATTCGATAAATAAACCCTACTTCGTTCTGTTTCTCCTACGAGCGGAGAGAGGCAACAAGAGAGCGCTGTACAAACATAGAAATTTGTTTATCAGAATACACGTAAAGCTGGCAAAAGTTCCAGGCTTTACGAGGATACACCCAAATCCGGCAAAAGAATCTGTTCACTTCAGGGAATGAATTCTTATCAAATTGAGTCTTGTTACCTTTGAGTGAAACTAAGCAATGAGAGCTATGGCTGGTAGCCTTCTTATCAAATTGAGTCTTCTTATCAAATTGAGTCTTGTTACCTTTGAGTGAAACTAAGCAATGAGAGCTATGGCTGGTAGCCTGGTAAGGAGGTAGATGAAGCAAGAAATGTTGCTGAGATTCTCTTCTACAATGGCCTCTCTCTGTGCTAGTGGTGGCTTTGAAGCTTAGAAATATTTACAGAAAAAGCTTTGGGGGTGCATATTCATAAAACCTAAAACCATCGACTTGGCAACTCCGGAATCAACCAACTGCATTTAGCAACAGATCTGTGCATTTAGTAAGAAAATTATTCAGCTGCAGCACATGCTCATCGCTTGGACCAGTTAATAGGATAGGGCAGAGTTAAATGATACAAAAGAAATGCCTGAATGGAAGGCCATGCATCCATGCAGTTCCAGTACTGGTGCAATAATTTAGACATCGATGAGGGATATCAGATGACCCACTGGAAGTAATCATATCTACGCCACAATTATTTTCAGGTCAAGCAACGTGCATATTGATATTTATATATCGTACGCTGTCTCAATTTACAATTTCTGATCCTAGATTGCATACTGGTATCATATCGAGACAGTATTGATATGTCTGAGATATTTGGCATAACAAAATTTAATACATCTTATACAGAATATTCATTTTGTGCAAGTATAGCATCGTTCACTCGGTATAGGATGGTATGATAAACTTTGCTCCATCCCTTTACATCTTGATAAAGGACGGTATGATAAACCTTGCTCCATCCCTTTACATCTTGATAAAGGATTAAGGTGATGCAAAACAATCAGGGAGCAGAGACTTCATATTAGCTCAATGTTTTTTGGAGGAATCATATTAGCTCAATGTTATAGGGAACATGTCAGCTCCCAGACTAGAATTTTCCTGAAACCTGTGCGTGATATTTTTCTTCGATCTTATAACATACCTGCAAGCAAATTAAAGATCAAGAAATTCGTCCAAAATGATCGAGTCCAATGCCACTAGCAGTACATGCCTCACCAATTCACCAGTTAAGGTCACCCGAGCCAAACTCAACGTTCAACAAGTGGAATTAAGTATGCCAAGAATAGCCAATGTCTGGGGGAAGAGAGGCTTCTAGTAAACCATGCGCACCTCCACAAAAGGCGATTCACATTCTCGCCCATCATTTGTTCAGCATAACTATGTTTTATATTATGCATAGCTAGTAGCATTTTTACAACATGTCAGATTGACAAGGTTTTGCCCTGCAACAGTGGTATCTACAGAGGAATCCAGGCAATGAGATACTGCTTGAACTAGAGAATAATGGCAATTACTGTTATGAAGGCTGCAACTGTACAAATCAATGCCTGCAAAATTCAGATTAAAAATGATAGCTCTGACAGCATGAGAATCCATGGCTAGAAGACTGCATGCATAAAACTGGAAACTAAACATGAGTGCTAAGTAACCAATATTTTGATATTTAAGTTCAAAAAAAAGGATGTTCTTTTAATCAAGACCATCACTCAGAGCCTCGTATTCTTGTCTTAGAAATCTCTAGCTGGTTAACATTGCACTCTGTGCCAATGAGGTGACAGCCATATGATGCATGCTTAGGCAGACTAAAGAGAGAGAGAGAGAGAGAGAGAGAGAGAGTTACAGCTATAGCAGAAGCAGCAAGGCCAGCTCGTTCTCTTGGATCCTTCCGGTAGTAATTGCTGAAGTACAGAATTGTGGCATAATACCACATCAAGGGGCAAAGAAATCCCAAAAGATAACTGCAAAAGAATGATGTTAGCATGAGAGGATAGGATAGAAGAGGGGGAAAAGGGAGTGGTAGCACTCACGAAAACCAGCCTATCCCGCAGCCAAAGCATGGAAGGGGCTTGTCATACAAACCCCATCTGAAGTTTTCTTCATCTCTTATCAAAGTATACTTTCCATCATGATCCTTATTTTCATAAGATTGCCCTGTTTCACAAACAAAAGTCAAATAGATGCACATAAATCAATTACTCAATAACATAACTCTCAGAACCTTTGAAATACAACCAATAAGAAATTGCCTGTTTGGACTTTCATGTAGAGTTATGCACTCAAAGATGTATTGAAATTTGATGGCTCTAGTGAAGAGAAAAGTCAAAATGAAAACATCAGATGAACTGGATTTGTTTTTCAGTTTTCTTTTTTTAAAAAAAAAACTGTGGCAAGTGCCTTCAACATCAATGTACCTGATCATTTATGACTTTTCTCATTTCAGTATTATGTTTCTTGAAAGAGGCTTATGTCTCTTTGTCCAATGTATAGTAACATCTAGGTGCCTTCCTACCTCTACTAGTCTCTAACAAGTAATAGGCATTATTTCCGGAACTCTTAAAGAATTTTGGAACCACATGGTGCTCAAGCTCGAAAAGGACCATTTAGATTCCACATAAGTCAATGTTCTGGGACATCCCACCAATATTTTTCAATACTTTTCTTAACCTGCCAAAATGCAATCTATACGACATTGCCATGGCTACCATATTTGTATACTGATACAGGCAGGTGATTCTTTCATATTCACAGTGAGATCTGATGCTTGACAATTGGTTACGTCATCGATATTTGCCTTAGAAATATAGATGATGGACCAACTTGTGAATAACTCATCCTCATCATCATCATCATCGCAGCAAGGAAAATAGACAAAAATGATAACTTGTGAAAAGAATACAAGGAAGAATTAGACATGACAAACAAAATTGTTCAAATTCATAATTGCAATTGCAATGAAGAAGAAGAAAGGAAAACATAAAACACAGAATAACAGCTACCCTGATGCTCCATTATCACTAAAGATGTTATATCAAAGTCCCTACTACTCTGTCAGCCTCCAAAAACCTGCTTCAAATAGCACAACATTGTCAGTACAGTTTTGGAGAAGATCAGCTGTGGGTTTATTCTTTACACTATGTGCCGGATTGAGTAATTATATAAGTGATAATATGGTGAAAACTGACATGAATCTTCAAGAATGGCATTATTACTGGATTATTAGTCCCATAAAAAAGATCAGAAAAATAAAAGGAAGCAAGAGAACTAAAGACATCTATTAAGATGGAACTTTCAAGTATCCAGACAATAAAAAAAATTAAAATCAATAGTTTAGTATTTTGATACAAACAGGTAATGCAACCCAAACTATAACCAGCACACATTATCCCATTATCTAGGGTTGGTCTGTTGAATCCTCAATTGTCAATATTTCCTATTTAGGGGTTATAGCTGGAGTCATTTCAAACTTTTTTTTAAATCGCTTGTCACAACTTGCAATCCAATCCCATGCCCAGATGGAAAAGGTGAAGAGTTGTCATTAGGTGGACAGCCAGTCACAGAAAGTTGCTCAAACAGGTGCACTCCAAACTAACAATAATATGATCCCAAATTCAAATCAGAAAAGGTTGACATAGAAGTTGAAACCTGTGCCTCATCAGGTAAATGTCATTTACAGGAAAATGCATGGCATTCTGACGAAAAGTATGTCAAGAACTCCCAGCTTCTCAGGATGCTGCTCAAAGATTTCCTAAATAGAAATATTTCCACCACCCAAAAATGCTTCCGGCAGATGTTTCCAAATACAGATGGTGGTTATTTCTTGAAAAGCAAGCCACTTGGTATGGATAGAGGAGGCAAACAGGTTTGCAGGGAGCTCATGGAGCATTTACAATTTGGCTACCAATTATGTTATTGGTGCTACATCTTTAAAAATATACAACTTCATTTAAGTGTGGCACCTTGGAAGACACTAACCAAGTTCGCAACTTTGCCCTAGAAAGAAGTAACTGTCATCCCAATAACTGAGAATTCATCACCATCTTCCACATGCATATTAGAAACACAAGAAAGCATGGCATAAACATGCATTTGGTAACCATTGGCTGATTGATGCATCGTAACTTGGTAAGCAGCACAATGTATGTCATACAGCCAAAAGTCTTCCTACCTTTTATTTGTTTGATTTTCTTTTATTGGTTGTTAAATGCTATATATATATAGTGCTTATAAGACAATATAATCCAAAATAGCATATTGATGCAGATTGGGTTCAACCAGGTTTCTTTTCTCTACATGAGTTGACCAACAAAGATCGAGCAGGAGAAATAGCATAAATGTATATTGACTTGCACCTGTTGATAAAATTTCTTGAAATTATGCAGAGGGAGGGAATTCTCTGCAGGAAAAGAGACATATAATTATTTAATTTCTTCAATCTTAACCAAATTCCTGCACTCCCATCAGGAATAGAGATTACTTGTTACCCTTAAAAATTGACCAATAATCTTCAAGAAGACAATCATGGATCTTTCTCAGGCTTAAAGCTGAAACAACAATCGTCAGCAACCATTAAGTTATAGCTTTTTAAAACTTCATAAAGAGACGGTACAATTTGCAATAGTCTTTGGTATCTGATCAAGTTATTGAAAGTACAAACTGATTAATTGAACTAAAGAATAGAAACCCAGAAGGTCCCCTGGAGGCGTAGCCACAAGGATTATTTGCGAGAACAGAAAGAACAGAATCATTACAGACACATAAACCTACCTGAAACAAAAATAAAATAAAATAAAATAATAACTCTAAATTACAAAAGAAGATATAATTTTGATTATTTGCAAGAGAAAAAAAATAATAACTCTAAATTACAAAAGAGATATAATTTTGATTATTTATACGAGGAAAACGAAAAGATTGGGATCATAAGGATGGATCCAGCTTCTCTTGCACCAAAAGAAGAATAAAAAATAAATGACAACAGTGAATTGCCAATAATTAAGACATTTCGATGGAGAAATCGTGGTTAAAATCATAAAAGACACGTTCAATTCAGCTAAAAGAATAGCATCTCACTTGATATCATTGTAGTGGGCAAACAGCTACCACTGAACCCATAAAAACAACAATTAAACATCAACAATCGTGGTAACCGCAGAGCATGTAAACAATTGGATTCGAAATTTTGACATGAGAACCGAATTTTATTCAATGGCTTATCGAATCAGGCTATCAAATTGAAAAATTTAGCAACTAGAACCAAAACAAATCCAAAAAGGAGGGAAAGAGAGAGAGGCGCTTTCATCGACCAAATCTTATATTTGAATATGTCGAAGAAACGCTCCGTGGAGGGCCCGGGGAAGGAAACACGGCGGAGTGCGTTTCTATGCCCCTCGGTAGGAAAGGGGTGCGATGGTTTTTATCAGGGCCCAATTAAGTTATCTATTTTTACTTCAAAATAATTTGGTGGCCTTCTAAATAAAATAAATAAATAATTGGGCTAGTTCAGTAATTTTATTATGTTCTTCTTGCCTATAAATTAGAAAAACTTTAATTTTATAAGGTAATTAAGGTTCTATTCGAATTAGATACCGAATGTCTTTAAGTCATTATTGACCAGTTATTATATGAGATAATTGTTATCAGCGATTAAAGCTACAAAAGCTAAGTTATTCTAATTTTTTTTCTAAAAATAATAAATATTTTTTGTTTATAAAAAATATAAGATAATTTTATTTTATGTTATTCATAGTATTAAAATAAGTAAGATAAAATAAAAAAGTATAATTGTAATATTATATACATAAAACATAAAAATTTATAAGACAACTATGAAAACGACTATTTTTTATGGTATCAAATATTGAGCATTTAAAAAATTATATGCCTATAAGATAAATACGACTAAAATAAGAATATTAAAATAACTATATAATAATATAAGAAAAGATAGAATAAAAAACTAAAATTATTTATAAAAAGATAAAAATAGCAACAATTGAACATAAATTGAGATAAAAAATACTTAAATGATTCTATCATTTACAACATAGATATAAAGATGCATTAATAAAAATGAGTGATTTAATATCTATAAAAATAAAAAATTTAAAACCTTTACATCTTATAAAAAATATGATCTAAGCTATATAAAATGAATAAAAAAAGATTTATATAGTATAGGTAATCCTAACTAATTTGCAATCAAAACATTTTTATTATTATTTTGAAAAAACCTAAACACTACAAGGGCTGGTCCATGAATTTTCTTTTAAATAAATAATACCAAAAGAATAGTTAGCTTGTTTTATAGGAGGAAAAAAATTAATATGAGTCAAACATGATCAGCATTCTAATTATCCAATCTTTATCCCAAAGCTAGCATGCTTACCGTGTTTGGTGATGAACAGGCTGAAGGAGCATCTCTATTGTTTAATACATGTACTCCAAATCCATTGCTTGAGGTCTGCGGTGAATAACTCAATTGCATTGCCTAGTTTAACATAATCTAGTATATATGATCTCTCACCTATAATCTTAGAACTAGTTTAACATCATTTTTTATTTTTTTATTTTTAAAAATAAAATTATAGAAATTGAGATCCAAATACATTTGGTACTATTTTTTTTATTTTTTATTTTTTAAAAATTACTTTCATTATTTCAAGAAAAAGTGAAGATAAGAAATCTTTACTTTCAAATGGTTCAAAAATTTAAAAATTATATTTTTAGCATCATAATTACTTAAGTTATCTTTCTTCAAATGTAACATCACCACCTTCATTATTATAATTACCATTGGATGTTCTACTAGACTACCACACCGTTTATACCATTATATTAGCCTTTAGTATTTGGTTTTGTCCTTGCTAGTATCATTATTATCTTCACTATATTATTACGGTAGTTGTTACCACCTTTATTTTATCATTACTAGAATTACTATCAACAATGTTGCTATTTCTACTATCTCTATTGTGATTAGGGGCGTGTATGGTTGGGATTGGATGATTTAAAGATATTTTTGGAACCAAATAGGTTTGAATTGATTTTTTAAAACCAAAACCAAAATGGAACCGAATCAAAATTCCTATTCAATTTATCGATTTGCTTGTATCTACTTTAAATGTCCATAAGATCAATTTATATGGCAAACTTTACGTTGATTTTTTAAAAATCTAAACCAAAATTGAACTGCCTTTTGTGATTTTAGGAATTTTAAAACTAATGCCAAATTGAAAAATAAAAAAAATATTTAAACTAAATTGAAATTACAGTTTAGATTAGTTTTGCAATTCAGTCGATTTTCTTTTACATCCTAATTATAATTACCATAATTTCCACTATGAACACTATATTTTTTACAAAAATAATTAACTTTAATAAAGATATTTATGTTTAAATAAACTATAAAAAATAAAATATTTTTTTATTTAAAAAAAAAAAATACTAAAAAGTGATGTCAAATAATATCTTAGTTGAACCTTCATCCTTCACATGCTAATTTTCATGAGTTGTAATATCTCCTCATGCCACATGATAGAAAATTTCTTTGACGTATAAGGAATGAATATAATTGAACCATCAAATTACAATAATTATTTTCATATTTGTCTAGGAAAATGAAAATCTTCTTATGATAGAAAATTCTTCTAATTGCAATAATTCATTATGCAATTAAACTTATCAAGCATAAGGATTCCGGCAAAGGTTCTTGAATAATATTAAATATTAAATATAAATATAAATATAAATATTTCTAAATGTATCAACAACTCGAATGCGGTTATTTAGCACAATGCTATGCAAAAAGTCAACAGGCATATATATAGAGAGAGTTGGACTTGGTTAAGAATGAAAAAGTGATTCATGTGAATCTAAGAATGAAAAAAGTGATCAAATTTAAATTTGGTTACATGCAAGTGTAGCCAATCGAGCTTTCTCTCTCTACATATATCTTCTTAACCACATCATTTTATTGTTAAAAAGAATTACAATTTTATGAAAGGACATACAAGTAACGCCTACTGATCTCATATCACTAATTTATGTATATATTAAAAATTATTTATTTTAAAGGTTCATTTGATATTTTATTAAAAAAATAAAATTAATTTTAAAAAAATGAGAAAAATAAATTTTATTGCATTTGGTTGACAAAAATTTTATGTTAAATTTAAAAATATTTTCTTATGTTTAATTGGAATTATATTGAATAAAAATAATAATTTGATTATAATAATCTTAGAATAAAGATTGCATGAGAACTAAATGGACATGAGTTATTAGATGGATATGGGAAGGAAATAAAAATAAAATATTAAGGGATAGCTTTGATTTGATATTAATTTTTTTTTATGGAAAGAGAAAAAAAATGTAAGAAAACAAATAGCAGCTGTGATGAAAGGGGAAAAGGATTACGTTGGTTTCACACATATTTTTTTCTTCATTTTTTAATTAAACATGGGATCCAAAGCTGAAGGCTTCTCTATCAAGGATTAATAAAAATTAAATAATTTAAATAATATTTATTTTTACTATTTGATATATAGATCATGAGCGTCTAAACTACATGAAGTTCTTTTTGGCATTAAGTAAACCAATCGCATATATTTAAATAATATTTATTTTTTACTATTTGATATGTAGAACTAAATTACATGAAGTTTTTTTTGGCATTAAGTAAATCTATCATATTTTTCAAAATTAAATAAATAAATCAATCAATCAATCATGCTTATTGATCCTCCGTGCTTAATTTAGGGTTTCCGATTGACTTCCTTTCTCTAGCTCTCCTCTTTCAATGGGTTTGTGATCGTTCCTGATCAAGAGTCGGCGGAGAGCTGATTCTGTCTAGAAGCGATGGGTCGGAAGGAAAAACGTGGCGATCGACGACGACGAGTATTCGTTTCCTGCGGGCGATCTGCCGAAGCCGCCGGCGTCGCAGGGCCCGGAGAAGGAGAACCGCGTCGCGCCCAAGAAAAACAAGAAGGGCGGGAAGGCCCAGCGCAACGCCGACAAGGCCGATGATGCCGTAGAGCCGGAGAAGCCCGCCGTCGCCGACGACGCCCGGGCCGCGGCGGCGGAGGACGAGGACGAGATCCCCGTCGTGTTCTCTGGTAAGAAGAAGTCCTCTAAATCAAAGAAGAATGCTACTGCTTTCAGCGCTTTCAATGTCCTTGGCGATGAGGAGGATAACGAGGAGCCCGAACCTGAACAACCTGAACTGAAACTTAAACCCAAATCGAAACCTGAGGTTAATAACCATGCGGTGGAGGACGAGGGGGATGAAAGCAGGGATCTTGACGGGGAATTTGGCCGGCAAGGCGGTATGGAGGATGCTGCATCGAAGAAGCAGCAGAAAAAGAAGAAGAAGAAAGGTGGGAGAACCGCCCAGGAGGAGGAGGATCTGGACAAACTCCTCGCTGAGTTTGGGGAGGGCCCGCCGGTGGCTTCTACTGCGCCATCCGCGGCTCCTACTCCGGCAGCGGAGGAAGAAGCTGAGGGAGATGATAATGAGGTAAAGGATGCTGGTTTGGAAGAGAAGAAGGAAGAGGAGGCTGCCTCTAAGAAGAAGAAGAAGAAAAAGAAGAGCGGAAGGACAGCCCAGGAAGAGGAGGATTTGGATAAGATTCTTGCTGAGCTTGGGGAGGGCCCTGCACAGGTATCAAGTGCTGCTGCTCCAGCTCCGCCTCCTCCTGTGGTGGAGGAGCCGGCTTCGGTTCCACCGTCACAGGCGGAGGCTGCAGGAGATGAGAAGGATGGGGAAGCTGAGGGTTTGGAGTCAGCTACAGCAAAGAAGAAAAAGAAGAAGAAAGAAAAGGAGAAAGAGAAGAAGGCCGCAGCTGCTGCCGCCCCTGTTGCAGCAGAGGCTAAGGAAGAAAAGAAGGAAGAAGCTAAGGGAAAGGGTCCTGACAAGAAACTTCCAAAGCATGTTAGGGAGATGCGGGAGGCATTGGCAAGGAGGAAGGAGGCAGAGGAGAGGAAGAAGAGGGAGGAAGAGGAGCGACTGCGGAAGGAGGAGGAAGAGAGAAAGCGCTTGGAGGAGTTGGAGAGGCTTGCGGAAGAGGCAAAGAGAAGGAAGAAAGAAAGGGAGAAGGAGAAATTGCTGAAGAAGAAGCAGGAGGGCAAACTCTTGACAGGCAAGCAGAAGGAGGAGCAGAGGAGGTTGGAAGCAATGAGGAAACAGTTCCTTGCTCAGAGTGTGGTTTCAATAGGTGATGCTGGTGGAGAGACAAAGGAAAGGCCCAAGTATGAGACAAAGAAGTCTAAACACACTCAACCAAAGGCTGTGGAGGCAGAAAAGGCGGCTGAAAGCCAGCCAGAGGCTGATGAACCTACTACAGAGCCAGTTGTTGAAGATGCTATGGCTGAAGAACAGTCTGTATCTCAAGTTGAGCAGGGTGAGGATAACATTGAAGCTAATCAGGAGCCAGAAGAGGATAAAGCGATTGAAGAGGATGAAGATGAGGACGAGTGGGATGCGAAGAGCTGGGACGATGTTGATGTTACATTGCCTACCATCAATGCATTTGATGAGGAGGATCAGGAGGAGGTGCAGGCCAAACCCCTAGTTAGAAAAGGTGTGGAGCATGTTGATATGTTGAGATCGATGACCATCGACACCGCCCGGTTATGCAGGGCAGCCGCAGTCACGGCGGCGCCCCGAGCTTGATTGGTGATGCTGTTGATGAAGTAGTTCTGCACGAAAATGGGCATGTAGGGGACAATCCGAATGTGGGCGAACATGTTCTGCGCTGCCACCGTCTGCTCAAAGGACTCATGGACCGGAGGCGTGACGAGGTCCTCGTTCGGCACATAGGATGGGGTGCCGATCAGGACAGAGCGAATCTGGTGGCCTTGGCCCCCTTCTCACTGGTGAGAAGGATGTTTGGACTGAGTGCCTAGGGTCCATGGTGACAGTGTGAGCGGTGGGGTGGTGGAGAAAGGGGTGCAGGGGTGGAAGATTTTTATTAGAAAAAGGTAGGAAAAATGGACTTGTTATTAGCGACGAGGGATAAGGAAAGGAGGAGGGAAACGCAAGGGCTAGTGGGAAGGAACGAGAAACAAAGGTGATGATGAGTTCTCGAGGCCCGGGAAGGCTCGCTGAAGAGTAGAGCTCTTCCCCTCTTCCGGACTTCTTTCGCAAGGTATGGGAGGAAAGGAAAGGGGGGGGTCGCGCAACGCAGCAGCCGATGGTAAGAAAGACAAAGGTAATGAGTTGTCCAAAGCCACTCCAACCGACACACTATACGATTCAACGTGGAGGAAGCGCTAATAACACATTATTTATTAATTCGTGGTTTTTCTCCGATTTACGCTTGGAGGCGAAAGGAATGAGGTCGGTTCTGGTTTGAGAGTCGAAACATAGGATGCGGTCCATTCCTATAATCGCAGCCATTCTTGTACGGCTCAATGGCTGCTAATGCTTGCAGGAGTCGCGAGGATTATGTAATATGCTATCTCATGTCATAAAAAAAAATCTATGCAATCACGGACCATTGCAGATGGTCATAATTACAGAATTAGACCCCTCTCATTCGACCTAGAACGAACATTCGGCCTAGAACGAACGGTATCCAGCCTCCGAGAATCAGAAGAAAAAAAAAAAAGAAAAAGAAAATCATTGTACGAGAGAGAATGCGTTGATACTCTATATCCAAATCAAGAGCTGGAATGGAGAAAGGTGGGACAAATTTGACAACATAAAGCTCGACAAAAACTTCACTTAATCATTGGATTGCGCCTTCTAAATCACCAATGTTTGTGGTAAGGAGTTGGCAGGTTGTGAGTTGTCATCAAATTTTGCTGAAAAAAAATTAGACGGTTTAAATAAAACATCAATGGGTTCCTTGGTCTCACATACTATTTTTTAGTTCTCATCTCTCTGAAATAACGCCGTTGTGCAACGATTATAAATTTTTGTCTATTTCTTAGCTGGAGACAACTTTAATTAATTTGTTTGTTCCAAAGATATCTTATAAATTAACATGAGGAGATTTTCTTATCAATCATCATTTACAATTGTTTTTTGGTTTTACAATTTAAGGGGGGAAGAGCAAGGGTAAAGTAGATTGAGGAAAAAGAAAATACCAAGGAAGCCTATAAGTTTTCATGATGGGAAGAGCAAGGGTAAAGTAGATTGAGGAAAAAGAAAATACCAAGGAAGCCTATAAGTTTTCATGAGGCTGTTTTGATTCTTTCTTTCCTTATTTCTTTTCACATTTTCTTATTTTTCATGCTTTTTCCAGAGCATCTCTTTTGTTTTATTGATCACTTTTTCCTTCATTTTCAAAGAATGGTAGCATTGAAATGTTGACTTTCGGTTTCGTTACATGTTCTTTAGCACAAAGGAACTTGTATTTATACCAGCATAGGAGTAGACTGCGCACCAAATCAATGCATACTTTGTAAAATGTTGGTTGGTGTATTAGTTATATTTCATAAACGTTCTTTAAGAGAAATTTTCAATAAACAATTGTATGCTTATCATTTGTTGCATAATTCTAGGATACTAAAGGGTTCAAAGAGGCACATTACTTATCTTCATCATTTTTTTTTAATAAAATTTATTTAGACCATCTTGTTCATAGATTCATCTTTTATTATATGGTGCAAGAAAATTATCACCGTACGTGTTGAGTGGTTGTGAATTAAGCGAATACATGCAACAACACAACATCATGGACTCAATATTATAGGGATGAATATAGAAGGTAGCTTGATGACTACACTACATCTTTTATCCTTGATAAATTGCATTAATTGGATCAAATTTTAAGACATTTTTAAACTCAAAATCAACATTTTTCATACACTTCTAAGGAATTATAATTATAAACGTTGAATTTTGTGGATCAGGTGATAATAAACAAAAGCATGATATCTTAGTTTCAAATATTTTATGCGTACTTCTAAATGACGGATTTGGTGAGCACATAACTTATTATAATAAATCTTATTGAGAAAACTTTACTTAATGCAATGTAGATTCTAGGTTCATCATTTGTCAGACATGTATCATATATATCAAATGGCAGCGGATCTTGCAATTACAAACGATAATATAATATGATGTATTCCAATATTTTAGGGATGCTTTTAAAACATGGACTTGATGAGCACATCATGTAGTTTCAATAAATTCTATTTGGCAAAATTTTACTAAACTCAATCTTGACTCTAGATTCATCATTTTGTTGCATATTGTACATGATAATAATGGCTAATCTAGAAATAAACTACTATGTGGCATGTTGTTAAACTATTCTTGATGCTAGATTTAATTTGATATACCATAGATATAAAATGGAGTTATTAAACTCTAGATTCATCATTTTTCATTTGTATACAATACATATGAAACATTGATGGATCTAGTAATAGTAGATGGATCTAGTAGTAGTAGATGATAACATGATATGTTAGATTCAAATATTTTAGGGATGCTTTTAAAAGGTGGACCTGATGAGCAAATCCTTTATTTTCATTAAACACAATTCATAAAAATATTACTTAACCCTATCTTGACAATAGATTCATCATTTGTCATACATTGTACATGTTAATAGTAGTGGATCTAACAATAATGACAACATGATATGCTGTTCAACCTTGCTGTTAGATTGAATATTTGGCATACTAGAAAGGAATTATGATAATTTCAAATAGAGGTGGATTCTAGATTCCTTATTTGTCTTTAAAATACTAGATCTAAAAATAACAAACAATAACATGATATGGTAGATTCAAATGTTCTAGGAATGTTTTTAAAAGGTGGACTTGATGTACATGTTACTTGTTCTCAAAAAATTCCATTTCAAAAAGTTTTACTTAACCTAATCATATCTCTCAATTCATCATTTGTCGTATATATACCATACATGTCAAATGGCAATGGATCTAGTCACAGCAAACGACAAAATAATAAAATAGATACAAATATCTTAGAGATGCTTTTAAAAGTGGATCCAGTGATTACATCACTTATTTTTCTATAAATTTGATTTGAGAAAAGTTTACGGAACCCAATCTTGATTCTAGACTCATCATTTGTCGTATATTGTACATATTAAAAGGTAGTAGATCTAGCAATAACAAACAATAACATGGTATGGTAGATTCAAATATTTTAGGACTGTTCTTAAAAGGTGGACTTGATGTATATGTCACTTATTCTCAAAAAATTTCATTTCAAAAAGTTTTACTTGACTTGATCTTAACTCTAGATACATCATTTATCCTATATATATCATACATGTCAAATGATAGTGGATCTACTAATAATAAATGACAACATGATATACTGGATTCAAATATCTTAGAGATGCTTTTAAAAGTGGACTTGATTATTACATCACTTGTTTTCTATAAATTTGATTCGAGAAAATTTTACCTAACTCAATCTTAACTCTAGACTCATCATTTGTCATGTATTGTACATGTCAAATGGTGATAGATTTAGGAATAAGCGACAACATGATGTCTTGTTAAATGATTCTTGATGCTAAATTTTAATAAATAATAACATGATGAGTAGATTTAATAAGTGACAAATGGTGGTGGCTTTAGTGAAAAAAAAAAAAAAAAATGATAAAGTGAAGAGAAGTATTCTAGGGATGCTCTTAAACTGCAATATGATGAGAAGTGGGGATTTCCTTCAAGCCAATCAACTTAAATCTTTTAAAAGGAAATTTAGAAGGTAGGAAAAGTGACAAAAGTAAGATTTATATATCTTTTCTTCTGTTAACTTTTTATGATTCACATATTGTGATGCATATCAAAGGTGAAAAGTAGAATTTATGCTTTTTTTTCCTTCTACTCCCTTTGTTGAGATTTTAATGGATAGAAAATAGTATCGATTCTATTTTCTTTCGCTCCTACTACTAGAATTCTAATGTGATAAAAGTAGTTTATACTTTAGTTTTTCACTCTCATTGTTAGAATTTTAATATATGAAAAGTAGATCTATGCTACTTTTTTCACTTTCACTATTTTCACTCTTCCACTCTCCTTCTCTGTTGGGATTTTCATGGACAAAAAGTAAAGTCATTATTTTATACTTTAATTTTTCTCTTCTATTCTCTTTTCTTGTTGCCTAAACCATGGTATACATCTTCTATTTATACTAGGGAGGTTCTTTTTATTTGAATAGAATTCTTTTTCTAGTTTTAAAAAGAGAAGATGCAAATTTTTTACTATACTATATAGATCTACTATGTATTTAAGTTGAATTCCTATTCTAGTTAGAAAAGAATGGAATTTTCATCTTCGCAT
This sequence comes from Metroxylon sagu, assembly GCA_017589505.3. Lineage (NCBI taxonomy): Eukaryota > Viridiplantae > Streptophyta > Magnoliopsida > Arecales > Arecaceae > Metroxylon > Metroxylon sagu. The sequence continues at coordinate 41,328 of JACVBY030000062.1, forward strand.
GCTGGTGAAGTGTAGTCCTAATTAAATTACATTTCTCTCCTAATTAGAAGAGAAAATAAATTATAAAAATAATAAAAATATTTTAAAAACTTTTAGATTTAGAAAGAAGCTAGACCTTGACTCTTATGTCAACCAACCTTGCATACAGTCATATCTCTAAATTCATCTTAAATTAAAAATTTTAGCTTTTAAAAATTTTAATACTCATTTGCATCCTAAATATAAAAGTCAAATTCTGTACAACTTCCTCACAATGGCTAAAGTGATCTACATCAAGCCTATTGATCTTCTTGGATCAAATTTTATTTGAGCAAATTTACCTTAAATATTTTAACTCTAAATTCATTTTTTATAGTATGTTGCGAACAAACTCTTACCATTCACGTTGAATGGTGGCAAATCAATCCATCTACAATAATTGACAACATGGTATCCTGAGTTCATTTTAGAAAAGCTAACTTTAAGGTGCATTATTTATTTTCTATAAATTTTATTTACAAAATTTAGAAAGGTCATGCTTAATCTACTACTATTTTATGAAATATCCATATACCATAACATGTGGCATATTGATTCTGTAAGCTCAAGAAGGCAAACGACCAACTACAAGTGCTAATACTTATCAGAGTTGTCCTTGTACGAATGCTTCTACTGTTTGCCTATACATGCTTATGTATAGGCTTAACATTATACTATATCTAGCATGAAATCCAGTCTGCATGTGCCATTTCAAATTGGTCTTCTCATCATATTTGTTATTGTTAAAAATTATTTGACATAATGATTCGGGTGTAAAAAAAAAATGTTTAATTGTTTCGAGGTGCAGGAGAGAATAAACCGTAGAATGTTAAAAGACTATAATCTTAGTTCTACGGAACCATGCCATTAATTTATGAATTTATGATGCTTTGTGAAAGAAGGTTTTAGAGGACATCAAGCTTATTTAGAATTGGGACCATAAAGAAGCTGTCATTCTAATGATATATTGGAGGAGGTTATTGTGGCAAAACTAGAAGACATATTAGAATCATTGACACATGAATTTAACAGTGCCAAAATTGTTTTGTATTAGTTAATTCATAGCACTTAAGTCACTATGATTTGTCATCATCAACTTCTATGCCTTAATGTCAGAATGAGGCTGGTTATGGAGCAAATTTTTACAACTGATTGCCAATTCGATATCAATTTTTAAAAATTATTGCCAAATTTTTAGCTGAGGAAACTCAAGGCAATAGAAGTGTTTCCCATGATACTTCAAAGGTAAGTTTTGGGCAAAAAGATTTACCTTAACCCTGGAAATATCTTAAGACTTGAGGAGAGTCTAAACAAAGGGGGGAGATGGAAAGGTTTGATGTATGGAACCAAAACAAATGTGATAGATATGAAGTTAGCAATAATGTTTATAGATATTGAAGTAGTTAAAAATGAAGCTCACTATGACAGTGGTTTGGGCTAAATAGAAGTAAATGGAAAAAAGAACTTATGGAGAAGATCTAGATATTGAAAGCAATGCTGTTTGTGTGCATATGTGTGGCCTTTTTGCTTCTTCCTAATGGTTATATGGATATTCTGTATTTTCATGGTTCGGTTCTGTTTGTTGCAGACTTTGAAGATAGATACTTGGTTTTAATTTATCATGTAAATTAAGTGTGGAACATGTGAAATTGTTGATTGTAGCACTGCCTACAAATATGGGATGCTCCCATTTATGTCCTATGAATAATGTCGCTGATTCTAAGATCCATCTTGGATGGGAAAACATGTTTAAATTTAGAAATAGCTCATTAAAAAATCTATCTTCATTTTTTATCTTGTAATTATTTACACACAATTTGCCTTTTTCTTGCTGTATTCATACTTAATTTACTTTTTCTCTTGTTTTGTTTGTTGTGGGAATCTACCAACAAACAAGACGTTAATCTTACTTATTGTACCTCTATTGGTTGAATAAATCTGAGATTTTTTTTTACTTTACCTCTTTCATATTTTTTTTATCCAAATTTCTTATTTATGCTTTTGTTGTGCCAATCTCTATTCACAGTCTTTTCGATCTTAACTTTGCATTTTGACTGGTCTCTCTTTAAGTTAAGCATATCAGTCTTTTTGTGTTATAATGTTACTATTTCTGCAATTTACAATGGTAGGCGCTGAATACGTGCCACATTTTGCATTGGGGACCACTCTAATTCCTACCAAACATTGCCTTCAATTGGTAGTTGCTAGCTTGATGGTTAACCGGGATCAATCGCACATGAATCTGTTGTATGGCTTTGGAAGGTCAGTTGTATGTACCTAGAGTTTTGGCAATTTTGAAAGACAAAAACTTTACCAGCCTGAGGTAATAGGTCTCCTTTCTTCATGTTCTTACTTTAAGGTGAGTCATGTTTTTCTAATTACAAGAAATGAATAGGTATGCAGTTTATGTAGCTGTAGCTATTGTTTTGTAATTGGTCAAACTTCTGAAAGTTGAGAATGAGTGGTGATTGGCTAGGTCTCTCCACTTAGGCTTTCTGTTTAACCAAATGTGGACAGAGTAGATGCTAGTTTGAAAATTGTGTTGCGAAATGCTATTTCAAGTTGGTGTATAGGAGCAATTGGCGCTTTAGGGCTGCAAGAAAATAGTCCACTTGGTTTGAACTTGCCTTTATTGACGATTGCTTGTCTTTGAATTTCAGTTCTTATTTCATCTCTTTCAGAGTTTCAAACTTTATTTTCAACTACAAGTACATCTAAAGTTTCTAAGGACCTTATTAGGCGGTCGCTCCTATTGATTGATAGAGTGTCGAGACTCTTTTAGTTTTGTTTATACTATATAGTAAATAAGGTCTTCCCTCGGTGCATGGAAGCATATTTTCTATAAGGAGTCATATTAATGTTTTGATGAAAAAGGGTATAATTCTTTTTGTTAATTGAAAGTTACAATAGTTGGTAGATGGTATTAAGATTTTAAATTTTGTAGAACTCTTTATTATTTTTTTAATCTCTTTTATTTCTTTTATTTCCCTTTTCTTTCTTTCTTTTTTTTCCTCTATTCTCTCTCTTTTTTTTCTTCTTTCTTTTCTTTATTTTTGTCCCTTTTATTTTCTTTTTTTACCATAAGATTGGGTTTTAATGTCTCATCCCCATTCCAATCCCGATCCCTTGTACATAAGAATGGGATGGGATAGTAGGGATGCCCCTTATTTCATTGGGACATAAGACTTTGAGTGGCACATCACAAGTTAAAGGTTTTATTTCATAGTTATATTGCCAAACTTTCTTTTCTTGCATTTGGAATTACTTTATACTCAAATTATGAGAAGGTATGATTCTATTCTACCATATTGGTGGGATAGGCTTATATCATAGGTACGGAAACAATCATCCTCCCTTGTTATGTTTTACTTCGATTCTCTAAACACAAAAATAGAAAGGTGACTTTATTCTTATGACAAAAGCTAGAATCCTAGATCATCATAAAACTAAATAATGTGTATTAAATATTTGTTTACTTATTTTTTGCACTTATTACTTTTAACCAAGTGCATACAATTCTAAGAAGTGGTATGGCTCTTTTCCTGATTGGAAGTCAAAGTGTTTGGCTAAGGACGTTATTCATAATCATACTGTCAAATATCTTTTCTTCGCTTATAAAATAGCTTCACATTCTCAAATGTTGAGAAGGCATAACTCTATCAACCAATTTGATGGAATAGGCTTGAATCATGGAAAATAGAAAAATTTTGTCTCTATTCACTCTCTAAACACAAAAAAAGGGCGGGCAGTTTTCTTGTGGCAAACTTCAGATCACCATAAAATTAATGTATGTTTAATATGTTTACTCATTTTTTGCATTTATCTTTTTAACCAAATTCCTGTTCTGTAGGATAAGATCTATCCTTCCAAACTGATACAGATAAGCTTTCCTTCCCTTCAAAAATCATTCAATAACTGGGGATCTTGATTCATGTTCCTTTTCTTCTCTCTTTGCTAAGGCGAACTCAAGTGTGGATTTGTTTGAGATTGTGCATCTCTTCTTCTAGTGATAAGCATACTTAAGCTTTCTGTAACTTTTTATCATCTCCCTGTTAATGAAAATTAGTCGAAAATCCATGCCTAGAAATCTACCAATTAGGGAAAGAGGGCACCTTGTTCATCTCCTATAATCTCTTGAAAGAATGTGATCTTTTCATCAGTAACTCTTGCCATCTCTGATGGAAATCTTCTTGTTCCTTGGGCCACCTGAGCCTAAGATTTCCCAGCCAGAACAAAATATTTTCCTCCTTGAGTACGGTAGAACCTTCAGTGGAGGACTGAGGGTCTAAGACATCCATGGTAGCAACCCCAGATCCTTCTGCTGCAGCAGTGGACAAATTGATTCCTTTACCTTGAACTCATTGCTTTCTTCCCATGGCCACTCCACATATCTTCGTTGCCCCGCACCGCTCCTTAACGCTTTGTGTATTGGTTGCTTCCAAATGGCAGTATCGTCTGGCTGTGGGTTTTGCTACGGTGTGTGTGTTTTTGAAGTCATCTAATTAGAATCATTGATGGAAGAAAAGTGTTTTTGGTCATTTATTGTACATTGATCATCTCTTTCGCTCTAAGGCCATCTCCTTTCACCAACATTGGAGCCACCATATCAAGAGCTGCCGTCGCCTAGAGCCCCTTCTTTGCGAAGAAGGAAGCGGCTTTGTCTGCCATCATATGCCAGAGAAGGGAACGGTACTATGCACATAATTGAGTGGAATCAGTAAAGAATTTACATTTTATTAAAATAAAATTGGATGGTTAATATTTATTTTTAATATTTTAAAAAATAAAGAGTACAGTAGAAAAACCTTCTCCTATTTATTGACATACCAGGTGCTAGAATTGGGTTAAGGTTGCCACACCAAATAAGGATGGAATACCTGCTCGGAAAAGAAAACAGACCTAGTGACTTTTGAATGGAATACCTGTTCCGTTCCGAAAAGAAAACAGATTAGTGACTTTTGCATCGTATGAATGGTATACCTATCCTGAAAAGAAAACAGATCTAGTGACTTTTGCATCCTATACAAGCCCATGCATTCATGAATATAGGATATATATTTAATGGATTAATTATTCTGTATCGTACTAACTTGTCTGCACAATAATTTGGAAAATGAGTACTCGGAATGGTGTGTCAAGGTTCATGCAATGCCTGCGATGATAACTATTTAAATTTCTTAACATATTCAATAAATTAATTCGAGCAAATCCCACTGAGATTGTGTGAAACTTTTGATTTAGAGCCATATATGGAATCGGTCAAACATTTTTTTTTTTTTTTTTTCCCTTAATGTCTCATGGTGAAGCAGAGTTGCTAGAAATTATTGTATTTAGTGAAGCTTATACGTAATTTACGGTTGAAAGAAGAATCTCCAAATAAACTTTCTTTCTTTCTTTTTTTTTTTAAAAAAAAAAATCTATATACAATTAAACATTATAATTTTGATGATTCCATTTGATTCTTATCACTTGCTGATCCATAAAATTATCAATTCAACTTTCAAGGTGCTGGCAACAATTACCAGCTTTATAGCAAGGATGCACCAATAAAAATGAAGTCAACAAATTAGTGACCTCAATTTGTATTTAATTTATCGTTGAACCACGGTCCTATAAAAGTTTCCTCAATAACAACTCCCACGCTATAAATCTTATTGTAATACATACGTATATTATATTTGGAAATAATAATTCCCTCAAAAATATTTGGAAATATTAAAGCCTATGGTCACTAGAGACAAGAGTATAAGGTGTGACTTAGTGATGTAAGAGATGGCAATTTGCCTTCTCTATTCGCACAATATCATCGCCCAGTGGGACGATCTAAACGACTATTGGAGCCAAAAATCCTGCAGACCTTGCTCTTTCCTCCACTTTAACTAAAGCCTCGTTTCCTTGTACAATCATAGATCCAAAATGTCATCCAATAAGGTCTCTTTCCTTTCCTATGATTTTTGCGTGTTCAATTGATCCAAGGGTTTTTGGGCATAGTTCTTTAAAGATTCTCACTATTGCGAGAAGAATGGGGAATGCTAATTTCTAGGTGTTTGTGAACAACTTGTAAACATCCTTCCATTGTAATTTTAGATGGTTGCATTCTAAGTCTATTTAGGATTTTTCCTGTTTTATTCATCCTTCTGCACTTATACCACGTATTCCTCCTCACAAGGTCGAAGAAATAAATTAATTAGTTAATGCTTGCCTTTATTTAAGCATCTTCTAAGGCCACAGCGGCTTAATGAAAAAGCGGGTAAGACAGAGAAGAATGGAATGATTATGGGATGGATGGCTTGACTGTTCAACTTTATATGCCAATGTAATGCCCAAAATATTCAAAAATAGACCAGAAAGATGTGATTACATTATGGATATGTGGGGTTTATTTTTTAATATAAAGAAGCTTCTATTGGGGTGTTATATATAAACAGTTGAAGTGGATATCAAGTTTTGTACTTGAAGCTGAATGCTGGTATGGTCTATATGGTTTCCCTTCCATTATACCGTTCTGTTAAGATGAATTGTAAAGGATAGGTGTATCATATCAACACTTAGTGATACATCACACACATTTCCACAAAAACACATGCAAACACTATAACTGAGGGAGGAAAAATGAAGAACCATTCATAGGTTGAAATATTGCCATTGCTCCATCTGAGCTATGTAAACTTTCTAAAAACTTGTTACATGATAAATTTTTACATATTATTTTTGAAGAAAGGAAAAAATATCAGCTTTACCCTTGTTCGATGCAGCCAACATATTCCAGAGTACATCTAATGAAAGCAGACATATTTGAATTATAAATATATACTATGCATCAGTTGCAAGATTCTCTTTGGATGAGTGTACAGGCATTCATGCTTATAATTAGACTGATTAGATGGCAGAAATACCATTTTTTAAAAAATATAATATTAAACTAAAGAATTTTTGGTAAATAATTTTAAATAGAATTATAGAAAAGTAATTGGTTCAAGCTCTTCTTGATCCACTACTATCCAACTTCCATGAAAATAAATTCTTTTATAATAAATGATGTGTCTAATGTAACTTTCATAATTTTTGGTAGATACTTATTGGCCAATTGTTACCATTTAGCTTGTGTAGATAGAATTTTTTATCACTAAATTATAAATTATAAGATTAGCCTAGTGAGCAAGTGCCACCATCTCGCTCACAGGAAAGTGATCTAATTAGATGCACAAACTACAAAACTTAAAAACCTTTCTAGTTTGTGGCTAAACTAGTAATGTTTCATTTTTCTAGCAAGGTTTCATTTTTTTTGGCAGAATTTTATTTTTCAATAGTAAACTTATCTATCATGTAATAGTGTGAGATAGATTGGCTTTGAGATGGATAAAACTTGTCTATCTTTAACCTTTGGGAACTATTTCTCCTTAGTTCAATGGTGAATGGAGAGAATCTCGGCTCAAATAATAAACCATATCACCAACTTTACTTTGAAGTCTACTTCTCATAACAATATATTTGTTATTGTAAATAGATCTAGCAGAAATAAGTAAGCCAGAAACAAATGCCGAACATCATTTACCTAGAAATTAGAAAAGTTTAGATTGCTATTGCAACATATAGTGACTGAATTTCAAGAGACCTATGGTAATCCTATGTCTTCATATTTTTCACTTCTTAGCATCTTCCATTGATTAATAACCGTGTACTTTATAAGAAGTTTAGCTTCTTTACAAGAAAATGTGCAGTATTACAGCAATACAGTTTGTTTCCTCTCTCATATATAATTTGACATGGGATGATGTAAATTATTTCTATATAAGCCATAAAACCAAGAAGCAAATGTATAGCGGACATGAGACATATAAAAGGAAAAAAAGGATTAAAAATCAACAATGCAAAACAAATAAAAGAGAAGCCACTTGGAAAATTTGATTATATATTATTGCAATTATAGTTTGTTGTATATTTATCCCTTATAAATCACTACTTATAATATTTCTCATTTCATCTTGATTTTCCAATACTACTACTATTAGTTTCAATAAGTGGCCATTTTGATATCACTATTTCACATTAATATCTGGGATAAATTTATGCAAAAGTACAATCGTAAAAATTATTGTATTTATCCCTTATAAATCACTATTTGTATGAATGTTTCTCATTTCATCTTGATTTTTCAATACTACTTTTGTTAGTTTCAGTAAGTGTTCATTTTAATATCACTATTTTACATTAATATCTTTAATAAAATTATGCAAAACTACAATAATGAAAGCAGAAATCGAGAATCTTTAAGAACATAAAAAAGTATAAAATTATTTTGCTCATGAAATAATGACTTATTTACATCCATATCCAAAACCTTAACAAAGAAAGTACTTTATTTTTTTTAAAAAAAAACCAAAAGATACTTATGCATGCATGTGTATATACCGGTTATAAAAATAAAAAAAATAGCAGAGGATATCTGTGGTTGCATGTGTATACAACGTTTTATATAATAAAATCTTTTTATTTTCTAAATTATTTTTACGATCACTAGACTTTTTTTATGGCAATAACTTTATTGTTTTGAAGATGAAGGTGAAAACAAAAGCCAGCTTTGACAGGATTTCTAACCAAATTTTTACAATCCGTATGCAGTATTTCACTTAATTTCAGAGAAAAAAAAATTTTAAAAAAAAAACAACACCACCAAACATATAGCTCTGATTTTTTATGTTAAAAGCTTTCCAGAAGTTTACTCATGAATTTCGGCCATTCCAAAAATCTTTCAGCATATAAGCCACCATATCCTTCCACGCTGGCCCAAATCCCAGCTGTCCCCTTTGGATTTAGCATATCCAACGGGTCCAATATATACCCCTGACAGGCCGAAACACTAAATCCCTCTCCCCCCCCGCCCCAACCGGCGAGCCCGCCGTCCCCTTCCATTGTACTGACAACTCCGGCGCCATAAATGCCCTTTCTATAAGAGCAGCCAAGAGACGCCAAGCGCTCCGCATCCCCAGTTCCCAACCCTTCCGATATCCCACCCCACCCCACCCCACCCAGCTCCCCTTAAACCAAGCCATAATATCATTTACCTCAGACCGACCATGTCCTTCGACAGCCGCCGCCACTCCAAGGCCTACCGCCTCAACTGGGGCCACGGCCGGGCCCTCCTCCGCTTCACCTTCGAGTCGTGGGTGCAAGGCATACATGGGCACCTCAACCCGGTGTACTTCCGCTTATCGGTTCAAGACAGAGGCTGGATCAACACCGGCCCGGACGAGTACACCCATTTCTGGATTTCGCCCTTTCTTCGCCGGAGCTGGATCGACAGCCTCCGGGACTTCCTCGTCCCGGAGCACACCGCCTCGTGGCCGTCCCTCTCGGCCTTCTCTGCTCTCACCCCCACCTCCCCACCGAAGCCTATAGTATGATTATGCACAGAATACGGGGAGAAGCGTACGACGCCGCCCGGATGGCGGCGTTTCTCGGCCACTGCCTGATGTGGATCACCGTGGATTTGATGGTCACGACCGACTACACCAATGGCGCGATCGGGGAGTGGGAGGAGATAGCCACCGACGAGGAGGGGGAGGAGGAGGAGGAGGAGGAGGAGGACGAGGAGGATCAGGATGACGACGGGGATGATATGGAGGTGATGGGGAACCAGGGGTTGACGCTGGAGGAGATCGAACAGCATGTGATGGTGGCACGCTTCTCGGTGCCAGGGCCTGCGGAGGTTTGCGTGATTTGTCTCGAGGAGGTAAGCAGAGGGTTGATGGCCGGTTGGCTTCCATGTAGCCATATTTTTCACCCCTACTGTATTACTACATGGTTATCGAGGAAGGGAGTGTGCCCGCTGTGCCGGTGCGTGGTACCGGCTAACTGATGTATATGTGCGTTTTTCTTTTTCCTTTTGTTTTTAATACCTAAAAAAGTGTATTATTTCCTTTTATTTTTCTTCTTTATTCGACACTGAACTTCTGCAACAATTCTCATGGCCATCTTCAGTTGTTAGCAAACATACATATTGAAAAATTTTCTTATTTGTACTACTATTAATTATTATAATTTTAATTTTATAAAATTTATTGAACGAATTTGGTTCGATGATATAAACTAAATGAGCTCATTATTGAATAAAAATTATAATTCATATAGTTTGAGCATGAATGCACCTTTATTGGATGATGTAGTTGACGATTTGTATAGATCTAAAATTCAATAGTGACCCATAATAAAAGGGCTTATTAGAATTATCTTTTAAATAGGCTAGATCCCCTCTTTTCTCCTTATATTTACGATTTATTTTTTCATCGAAACAACACTTAAGGGAGGAGCAAGAAGAGTAAGACTTAAGCTTCTTTGGAGCTTCTGCACTTCTCTCGTAATACAAGTATAAAAATATTATTATTGCTATTTAGTATTTTGATTACGCGTATAAGATCCTTAAATCCTAGCACGTGGTATCAGAGCAGGCATATGTAATTTATAACCCAAGTTTTTCTGTAATAGCAATATGATTTCATATCTTATTTTGATGGTAATGGTTTCATACCTATTGTTCATTGATCATATATGAATATTTGTTGTAATCATATTTATAAATTAATTCTAATAAGTAAGATTATGTGGGCTAAAATCTTAGGGATTTTTGGGTTTTTTTAAATCCTGAATGGCATTTTTTTCTATGTTAATATGGATTAAAGTTTTCTTTTTTAATTAGTTTACCTAATCCTAGATTAGGTTTATTAAAAAAAACTTAATTTTAACCTCTATGAAACAGAGGAAGAAGATGATGTGATTGGACCTATAGGTTTTGGAGCCCAAATAAGTTTTGGGCCTCTTTTAGTAAATTACCCATTTTTGGTCCAAACAATTTTGAGCCAAAGTCTAACTTTGGGCTAATTAGTCAAAGGCTCTTTTGGATTAATTGTTTTATTGGACTAAGATCTTATTTTTAACTTATTTATAGGCCTGTTCATGAGTCCAAATTAATTGCAACCCAAAAATTAAATCTAAGCCTGTTGATTATAATAATAATTGCCACTATATTTATTTATTTTATGTTTTATGGTTCAATTATTATTGCTATTTAGTTGTTGATAATTTATATCATATTCTGAAATTTATATTGGTTGTAAATTATATTTTGGCTTCATGTAAGTTTAATACAAATAATATATATTTTCTTCCTTGATTTACAATAAATGATTTATGTGCTTTTATGTTTAGAATATGTGCATAAAACATAAATGATGGTTAAATTTAAGACATTTAGTATGAATGTAATTGATTATTATTTTGTGATCTGAGTAAGTACATACGGTTAGTGTACCTCATGTTGAGTGGTCGCTTGCATACATTTAGTTACGTATGCATGTTGTTGTAGGTATATTGGATATTTTATTTTTAGAAGAATTTTACAGGCTGATGTGGATGCTTGGTTGCCAAAATGGCTTACCCATTGCGACTTGTGAAATTTCTTTCCATATTGGCGTTGCAAGATCCTAAGTTATAGCATATAATTGCCTGCCCAAAAGAGGTTATTATGCATTGTAATTCTGAAAATAAATATATAGCATCTAATGTTAAAGTGTGCATTGGCTTAGGGGATCTATATGCTCGAAAGGGGATTTTTTTCTTAAAGGCTAGTGGTATTCTTGTGGTTGGCTTCATGTGGAGAGATTTCACTA